>JAADWZ010000019.1:0-125904 GCA_023336445.1 Pythium dissimile | reverse complement strand
CCCGCGAGCAGAGAGAGTCGTCTTCGTCGCGCGCAAGTTGAAACAAGGCGTGAGTGTTCGTCCACAGCTGCTGGATGATGTCTTCCACGACCTTGTCGATATTGCGCTCGGTCTTGAGAAGAGTCCGCTCCGCGCACGAGGCGGCTGGGTCACTTGTTTCTCGATCACTTCAGGCGCAGTTTGGTCAGCCGCGTGGTCCACTTGTTCCTAAAGTTGCTTGCCGAACTCGTTCATCGCAACCCAGTCATCGTCCACACCATCCCGTTCACCGTCGGGTGTGATGTACTTAGCCATACTTTTCGATCTTTTGCTGGATTTGATCGCGTCACCAACTGGAACCAATGTCGGCGTCAGCTGAGAAATATTGAGTTGGTCGGTGGTCAGCGAGTCGTCCCCAGCCAAGTCGTACACTTCGTACGAACCCCATACTTCGGCCAAGTCGGCATAAAAATTGGGCGACGTCCAATCAGAAGTCGCGATCGGGTTCGGGGACGCCACTGTCTGGTCTTGGTCTTCCTAAAAAAGCGTCGTTTCTTGGAACGTATAATCTCGTTGATCGATGCACTCGGAGCCGAGGTTTGACTCCGACCGGGGCCAAAACTCCCGTCGATTCGTCGTCACTGCCCGACTTGTTCCCGTCTTCTTCGACTTCCATCGACTTGGCAGAGCTCGCATCGTCCGGTTCGAGCTCGAGCCCGAACTCATTCCTTCGTCCACACTGTTGCCAACCGAGCTGGAGACCAAACGCATTCCTTCATCCTCGTTGCTGCTTTGCGACCGTCGTAGCATATTTAAACGTTAGTACTCCAGAAATACAGATTCGGACAGATAGATTGACAGGTTGGTTTTTTTTGCTTTTGAGCAAAGAACTTATCCTGTCATATCGGAAAATATCCAGTGAATAGCGGGGATGAAACGACTCCGGGGTCTGGGCATCCCTTTTGGCTGAGTCGTTAAATACGGGGCTATAGCAGAGGGGTTAATCCACTTCAACATTTGTCTTTTACGTCATTTGGGTATTTTCGTTTATTTCGGGCCATCACTGTTGCAGCCCGCAATTTGCCGGTATGACAGTCATCTGTAAGTTACAGACTGTAACACCTCGACTTTGTGCCCAACCGCTGTTGCTGTTCACCAGTTGCGGTCCAATTTCATTGGTAATGGCGCACCCACGGGAAAAGCGAACCGCGCCAGGTGCCGCGATGGAGGGCATCAACGCAGGTGTGTTGTCTCGTATGACATTAATGTAAGCCGACTAGATCATTGATTGCATGTTTGTCCTATAGACCTAGGTGCCGCTGAGCCCAGCCAAAAGAAAGCCCGGCGGAATCGCCAGCAGGTTCGACCATACTCATGCTGTGGCGCGGCACCCACACTCGCACGATTGACCGTTCCACCTCACTACGTAGACTCCAGAAGAGCAACTGGCTGCAGCGTACAGAAGAAAGATCGAGTTGGCGGCGAAGGACGCCAATGCGGCGGCTGCCGTCGAGGCGTATGAGCACATGAAGGCCAGTAATCTGCCCATCAATCCATACCTGTATCGCGTTGTTATCAACGTTTGTGCGAATGACCCGAGTGCGACTGACGTTCAAGACGCCGCCTTTAGCGTGTACAAAGACCTCCTGGCGCACTTGGAGGGCGATTCATCTGCGTCGCGCGCTGACGAGACCGTCTTCAGCGCGCTTGTCAAGATTTGTGCGCAGTCGAAGAAATTCGACAAGTGTCTAAGCCTCATTGGTGAAATGCGCGACCTCAAAGTCGCACCGCGCCTTCGAACATACTCATCGCTACTTGATGCCTATGCTGACGAAGGAAACCTTGACAAGGCGCTTTGGGTTCGCGGCGAGCTACGCGAGCACGGGATCGAGATGACCGAACACGAGTACATCGCACTGTTTCGTGCATGTATCCAGCGTCAAAGTCACGAAAGCTTTAGCTCCGTCCTGGAAGAGTATCTTGAAATGATTCTCCAGCCTGGACTTGGCGCTTGGGAAGTGCTGAAGGCATGGTTTGCTAGGTACGGTGGTGATCATCCACAGGTGGATCGTTTTTGTTGTTGCTGATTCCTTTTGTATGACAATTCACAGCGATGCAGCAAGCGAGGGTGGCCGCAAGTGGGTCTGGTCCACTGAGACGATTGATTCCGATGGCATCTCGTCCGAAACTGGACAGAAATTGGAGTCAATCGAGTTACTGGAGGACCAGCGAACGGCACTGCTAGACAAGGTCAGGACGCGCTGCAACGTAATTAGTGGAACACATGGATGTTTACGAGGCTATTGAATCGTGCAGATTGAGAGTCTGGTCATGACGGACGAGACAAGAATCGAGCAGTGGTGCGCATTCAAGGAGTGGCTTGCAATGCATGGGCCGTTCGATGTGATTCTTGATGCCGCCAACATTGGCTACTTCAACCAAAACTACAGCGGGTGAGTGGCATATTCAGATGGAACGTTCAGATTCATTGTTCATATTCATTGTGTCTGAGCGCTTGTACAACCGCCATTTAGTGGAGGATTCAGCTACCGCCAGATCGATCTCATGGTGAAGCACTACGAGGCTCAAGGAAAAAAAGTGCTCATCGTTCTGCACAAGCGACGCACGTATGACGACGTCGTACCAATCGAGTTCCATACGATGCTCAAGGAGTGGAAGGAGCGCAACATCATGTACAATTGCCGATCCGGCAACAATGACGATTGGTATTGGTTGTACGCCAGCGTCAAACTCGGTGGGCGCACACTGATCGTGTCGAATGACGAGATGCGCGACCATCATTTCCAGATGATCCACACTCGCTCCCTCGTGCGCTGGAAGGAGCGCCACCAGGTGCACTACTCGGTTCAATCGGAGAAATACGTGCGAGTGCAGGAGCCGTCCATATACTCAGCGCGACCCCAGCGCATTGGCGATGCATGGCACTTTCCCTTGGCGACCAGTCCACCAAAATGGATGTGCTTCCAGTTAGAAACGGCTACACAGGAATAGAAACGCGAGACAGATTCACTTTGGTGAAGTGGCATGGCCCACATAGTTAGAAACGGGATGCGCCGCCTTCTTCCACATCCCTGGTCAACTTCAATGGACTTTTCACTTCATCCTCCATCTAAATGGACGTCCAAGTCGGTTTAATATGAGTTTATTGACCTTTGTGGTTTTGGTCTACAACGGTCTTCTTGACATCCATATAAACTCTGGTACGAACTGCCTCTTGAAGGCAGGGCTAGGGCAAAGTACCCTGTCTGAATTGTTACCTCACCTTCTCTGTGCCGACATTTTCGAAGCAGCAGCTGGTGTGGGGGTGAGGAGTGCGGGCGGGGACAGACGCCCAACACCAGTGTGGCGATCGCGGTTGTCTGCGCCGAGTGAGGGAAGACTTCCTGGCCGACTCGAAACTCGACGCGCCCATGGGGAACTCATGCACGCGAGAGGTGAGGGCCGCGAGCGTCGAACGGCCGGTGGCCGCGGTGGTTAGCGAACTCACGCGTGGGCGGATGTTGCGATAGGCGGATGTGGTACTCAGTGAACGCGGCGTGGGCGGCGCGAGAGGACAACGGTGAGACTCGAGGCTCGTGGAAATCGCACCGCGGACCGTACTGAACACGTATGTCGCTGAAATTTGGCAGGCATGACAAGGCGCGCGGACGCTGGTCCGTGCCCGAATACCAAGAGAGCGTCGACCTCGACACGCTACTCGAGGCCCCCTCCCCCCCGGCTGGCCGGCGGCGAAGGAAGTGCGTCTTCGAGTTAGACCAACATCGTTTTGGATACCTTGACTTACTTTCGAGACCGTTCTAGGAGCAGTCGCAGCAAGTCGAAAAGTGAAAAGTCTCGGTCCAACTCGAACTCGAATCGGTCGGAATCGTTCGGGACCAAGCAGCCCGCGCGCGAGGGAAACGGCGTGCTCGTCGATCGGTTCGTTCTCTCAGTGTGTTTTTCTAAACTGACGAAGCGACATGCTGATCACGTCCGCTGTGTCTTCAGGAAAAAAAAGCACGGGAAGCCCTCTCGGAAGCATTTCGGACGCCAAATGTCGACGACCCATGAAGAAGAAGAGACCCAGGACTATCGATCGTTCGAAGACCCAGGCTACATCAATCAGGATCTCATGCACATGGACAGTGACTGCATTCTTCAGAGCCCCTTTGATTCACCATCATCCCCCACGGTCATCCACGCTCGATGGGGAGAACCAACTGAAGATCCAGAAGAGAATGAAGTGTGTACGGAGTATCGGCCCAACCCGTTCAAACTCGGTTTCTGCGTCAATTGCCAAAAGCAGCATGACGTGAACGAGAACGGAGACGTCTCCTCTCTGAAGGAATACAAGAAGATCGCTCGACCGGTTGTCTCGAAGAGCGCAGCCAATGCACTTGACAACCCTGCGGCCGTTGAAAACCTGACCCCCAAAAATCGCGAGTCGGACGTCGATCTCGCCGCTCTCCTCCAGCAGCGCCGTGATATCCTGCTCAAGCTCACCAAGATGGAACAGGAGAAGACCAAAAAGCAGAGAGACGGCATGATGGACGTGAAGCCTTACACTTACGGTATGTGGTGAGAGTTGCTGTGGTTGGGTGTGTGGAATAGCTACTAAATTCTGCCTGGTAGATTCTCCTGCGCGCCATACCATGTTTGTTGCTGACTCAAGTGGGACGACACTAGGTACGTTAGTCGTGAGTGCCATTGGCGACGACTCTAGCTGACAGAGTATCAACTCATGTTCTAGCCAACCTACGCCGGATGGGTTCCAACGGACGAACGGCACCATCCGCCCCACAAAGTTTGCGTGTCTCGAGAACGACGTCGTCGGTAGTTGTGTCGCCCAGGAATGTGTCATCCCTGCGCGGCATGTCGAAGAGCGTCAGCCTTGGAGGTCATCTCGATGACGACGACGAGCCAGCGAAGAATGACTGGTTATAAGTTTTGTATTCGGCAAAAGTCGATGTAGCATTAGAAGGATCGTGGCATGGAAGCCCGCGTTGGCGAATAGGAGCCTTCGCGGCCCTTTAATAAACGGTATCACCACCCACACATCAAACTCAACGTGGGATTTTTTTGTCCAACAGACGCTTCAATCCTGGATCGTGTGAAGGGTCACTGTGGATTTGAACGCGGAAATGCGTCGTGGATATCGCGTCTTGCGTGATGAAGCGCGCTCCACTGACCAAGCCGACTTCCCCCATGACACGTGCATCCTCCCAGAAGGTAAGACGTGCTAGTTGGCGTTCGTTTCTGATATAGAAACTGATGTCACGTGCAGCGGAGATGGAATTGCTCCACCTCCTCAGGGCGCGAGGCGTACCGAGCGTGTGCGAGTCTATCAGTAAAGAAATCAACTACGCCTGGGCAGTAACCTCGGGGTTTCGCACTCTCAGCAACGTTGGCAACTTCTACTTTGCGTGCGGGGGACAGACATTCGGGTTTAACCCGGGGTTCGACTTCTTTGCTTCCGGCGGCATGCAGCTCGGCGTCTTTGCTCTGCACAAGTTTCTTCACAACGAAAGTGTGCTGCTACCAGTGCTCGAATGTATCAGTATCTACACCAAACTGCATGGTCAGTCTGCCAACGGGAACGTTTTGATGGGTGAACAGAGCGTTGACAAGGTATCTTTTGTCATAGTTGATGGTGCCGTGGATTTTCTTGCCGTGAATGACGGAAAGGAAATCCTCATGAAATGCGTGCGATTCCACGACAACAAGCATCACATCATCGCCGCAACCTGTCAGGCTCTAGGAAGCCTCGTCCTGAACGGTGAAGTTTCATAATCGTCTCGTGGAGTGTTTATTTCCGCCTCACTACATCGAAATTTTGTTCAATAGATCTCATCAAGGAGTCAATTTCGACACCAGCTCTCACAATGGAGCTTCTCGGACTACTCCGGCGTTACTCATCGAGCTTGTCGATTTGCCGTGCGACTCTCGTGCCCATGGGTTTTATCGTTACTGATGGTAGTCTTCTCGTCGCACTCTGGGAAGAGCGTTTCTCTCACTAATTCCCGCATTTCAGCTCAGATCACAAAGACATTCATCGCGAACAATGGTGTCGCACTCGTCATGGCAGCCATGAAGAGATTTACGAGTGATACGGAGGTAGTTTGGCACGCGATTGGAATCCTCAACGCCCTCAACTCCAAAGGTTTGGTCGCACTTTCTTTTCTGCCGTGAAGATGACAAGAACGTTAACTATGACAGTTGACTAGTTTTCGATATCCGTCTCATATGTGCAAGCCACGGCTTCAATGGTATCCCACGCATCGTGGAAGGACTTGCCTCGCATTTGGACACTGAAGAGGTTGCCGTGGAGGGTTTTCAACTCCTTTCGCGACTTGCCACGATTCCTGACGCGTACAGTGTCATCAACAAGTGCAAGGTGTTGGATTTGGCGTACATTGCGCAATTTGCTTATTCGGGACCACAGCATCGGCACACACGCATCGAAATCCAGAAGACGTTGCACAACTTCCAAAAGTGTACGTTGTATGACGCGCAAGAACTTTCGTCACGCGAACGAGCCAGCCGCCGAGACGTGGTCTTCTACGCACTGTTTGTCGGTGCTTTGCTGCTGACTTCCGTGTTCTCAGCAATTGATACTTCGTCGAGCGCCCTAGTGACTTCGCTGCAGCGGTCCATCGAGCAAGGGAGTTGGCCGTCTCAGCGAGATGGACGAGAAAAACACATTAAACGGACTTTGAGTGACGTGAGCCGAGTGAATGACGTTTGGAGGTATCTGAACGGGCCATTCTATCAAGCGTTGTTTGCATCGTCGTGGTACAATGGCGACTTGTTCGCTTCGGATGTTGATTCTCAACTGGGCTCCATCGGCAGATCGAATCGGCTTCTCGGCGGAGTCCAACTTCGCATGCTTCGAGTGAACAACGTGACATGTGCCGTTCCGTCAGATTGCTACCCAGTATATGACTCACAACACGAAGCCCGATCAACTCTCGCGCGTTCAACCGGTAATATAGACCGCTGGACAGCTTCGGATGATAGTAGCTCAGCTTCGAAGCAATTCACAGGATATCTCGGCACTTACCCAAGCTCCGGATACCGATTCTTCATCCCAAGACTCTCCCAAAGCAACGTCGGCGATAGGTGTGGGCCACTTTGCCTACTGAATCGCCTTGAAGCAAACAACTGGATCGACAAATCGAGTCGGGCACTGTTTGTAGAGTTCAACGTGTTCAATGGAGCAGAAGACGTCCACGTTGAGGTGACCATACTCTTCGAGTTCAGCTCAACGGGAGGGGTGATGGCGTCAACACAACTCGTTCCGATATCGATGAACCGATACGGAGGCCTCTTCGTGTTCTCTCCGCTTTTCTATGCAGAAGTGGCGCAGCTCATTGGTGTGGCCTGGCAAGTCAAAGTACAAGTCGACAAGCTGCTCCGTTATCGTCGCTACTACTTCGTCGTCCCGACCCATGTGACCGATTTTTTCGTGATTATCTTGTGGATTGTTGTCATCATCAGTCGTCTATGTTTCCACGTCACGTCATCCCACGACCAGCTCGTTGCGTTGAGCACCGACGATTCGTTTGTCAGCATCCGGAGGAATGCATATTTCCTGCGCCGAGAGCTCGTCGCGTCAGGGTGGTGCGCGTTTCTCATGTGGTGGCGATTGTTGCGCCTCGGCCGTTGCCTCAAGCCCCTCGAGCAGATACTGGAAAAATTCGAGCGCGCAGAGAGCATCATCGAGTCATATTTTGTGTTTCTTGCGGCCTATGCGCTTGGGTTTGCACAAACGGGGTATCTGCTCTTCCTCACCTCATCTGACGGTTTTGGTTCCTTTGGGAAAACCATGTACGATTGATTCACTGCCGAGAAATTACACGATGACTTCCTTGGCTGACGCGTCTTCGTTTTAGTGCATTCACAGCCAAGTCACTACTACACGCACGAGAGCTTCCGGCGGCAACGCAGAGTGAGCGGGTGACAGCTTGGGGGCTTTTGTTCCGTCTGGGCTCTGTCTTTGTGATGCTGGCAAGTGCTGCACCTCACATCACGCAAAAATGAATGACGTTCTGACAACCTGGCTGCTTGCGATATGCAGAATATTGTGGCTTCGATTCTCCGCGAACGGTTCGCTTCTCGACTCGCTGATAAGCAGGTTGCTGCAGTGCCTGATGGCTTGTCGCTCCTCGAGTTGGCCAAGCGGCAGCTCAATGCAAACAGACATCCGACAAGCCAAGCATCGCTCTCAGCGGTGCGAGTCACGAAAGCTTTAGTAATTTGCTCCTTCACGCTCTTACATTGTCTGGTTCACGAACAGCGATTGCGATTGGCGGCGTCGCGCGAGTTTGAGCGTGTCCAGCATACCACAGCTCGTGCATTCGTAGCCAACTCTTCCATGGAGTTGACTGAATTCAAGAAGGTATGGGGCCTGCCAGACACTGGTAATGGCGAAGAAGCTCGTGAAATCCAGTCGGAAGGGGGATTTGCGTCACTTGATGGGTAGGCCTACCTATCCAGTTGCTGTTTGGCTCACACTAGATAATCGCCACTTTTAACTTCTGTAGGCTTCTCATAAACGCAGAAGACGAGGGCCGAACGATGGATGGACAGCTCAACGCGACGAGTGTTCGGTGTCAAGACGCACTGAAGTGTCTAGAGATCTTACAGCAGCTTCGAATACAGCACCAGGAAGATCGGCTTGGTCGAAGCAATCGACTCAGAGGCATCCAGACACCATCCGCAACAAAGGAGGCGAGCAAAGTGAGCAGTACGAACGGGCTCCAACAGGATAGTCCCTCTCCGTTAGAATGGATATGACAACCTGTTGAAATTATGTATCATTTTTCCATGGCATGATGAGACCAAGCCAAACTAGTGCTCACCCTCATGGTAAGCGGTTGCACTGTTCCCTACCAAAGAAGCTCGTTAGAGAAGGCGTTTGAAGCCCGCGATAGCGCTCTCAATGCCCTCCTTCTCCTTAGTCAACGCCTCCACCTTCGCGGCCTCCGCTTCGCGAACAGTTTCAGGGACCTTGGTGGTGTAGCCGTCATTGCTCATCTTGTTGTGGAGACTATCAATTGAGGGTTGGATCTTCGCCACCTTCTTCTCCAGCTTCGCGATTTCGTTCGCGAAATCGACCAAGCCAGCAAGAAGGACGTGGATCTGGACTTTGTCGTTTACGCTGTGCATAGCACACCCCTTCGGGGGCTCTTCAGCGACCAGGCACTTGCTTTCGCCTGCTTTCGCGAGGGTACTGAAATCATCCAACTGGGCTTCAACAGTCGACTTGACTTCCGCGTCCGTACACTTGATGAAGAACTGAGGACGAACACTGTTGACGAGGCCGTACTCGGCGCGCACTGAACGTGCAGCGTGGATAATGTCCTTGATCAGATCCATCCGCGACTCGGCGTCAACGTTCGTCCAGCCGTCAACGGAGAGGGGGTATTGCGCGATCGTAATGCTGGAGGTCGAGCGCTTCCCCGGAAGGCGCTGCCAGAGCTCTTCAGTGACGAACGGCATCAATGGGTGGAGGAGACGAAGCCCAAACTCGAGGCATACATACAGAGTCTGCTTCGCAGTCAATTTTGCCTCTTCATCCGATCCTGACATCACTGGCTTTGTGAGCTCAAGGTAGACATCGCAGAGATCATACAGCCAGAAGTTGTACAAAGACGTGGTCAAGTCACCAAACTCGTAGGCCGCGAACGCCTTGTTGCAGACCTCGATCGTCTGGTTGAGACGGCTCAAGATGTAGCGATCACGAGAGCTCACAACGGCGTTCGAGAGCACCGTCTTCGCGTCAAAGCTCTCATCCACGACAAAGCCTTCGAGGTTCGTCATTGCGAAACGCGTGGCGTTCCACAGCTTGTTACAGAAGTTGCGATAGCCCACCAAGCGGTTCACATCCAAGTTGATGTCACGACCTTGCTGCGTGTAAGCGAGGAGACCAAAACGAAGCGCATCGGCACCGCATTCTGGAATTCCGTTCGGGAAGTCGAGGGCTTGGCCCTTCTTGGCCTTCTCGACCTCCTTGGCCGGCAGATTGCCGTTCTCAAGCTTCGCGAACAAATCCTCAAGCGAGCAACCCGCGATGATCTCGAGCGGGTCAACCACATTTCCAAGACTCTTGGACATTTTACGACCGTACTTGTCGCGGACCATGGAGTGCAAGTACACAGTGTGGAACGGCAGCTTGCCAGTAAGTTTCTGACCGAGGAATACCATGCGTGCCACCCAGAAGAAGATGATGTCGTAACCAGTCTCAAGCAGATCGGTCGGGTAGAAGTCCATCTCAGCCGTGCTCTCTGGCCAGCCAAAGACTGCGAATGGGAACATACCAGCGCTCACCCAGGTATCGAGAACGTCCTCATCTTGCTCGAGGATGATTTCCGACTCGTTCACACCAAGCTTCTTCGCCGCCTTCGAGCGAGCATCTTCCTCCGAGACACCGGCAAACCAACGTCCAACTGAGTCATCGGAGTTGGAGTCGACCCACTTTTCATCCTTGATTCGCGCAAAGTACGCAGGAATGCGGTGGCCCCACCAGAGCTGACGCGAAATACACCAGTCGCGAATGTTCTCCAACCAGCGGAACCACGTCTTTTCGTGAGTCTCTGGCAGAATCGTCAAGTCTTTCTTGGTCACGGCTTCCATTGCGTCCTTTGCCATCTGCGAGCAATCGACAAACCACTGAGGCTTGACGAGAGGCTCAATGACATCGCCCGAGCGCGAACAAATGCCCAAGCGCATCTTGTTGTCTTCCTTTCCGTGGAAGAAGCCCTTCTCTGCGAGAGCCTTCTCAACCGCAACGCGCGCATCATATCGCATCATTCCAGCAAATTCACCGCCGTTCTCGTTGATGGCGCCATCATCCGTGAGCACGTTGACGAACTCAAGTCCATGGCGCTTGCCACACTCGTAATCATTCGGGTCATGGGCCGGCGTGATTTTAACGGCGCCCGTACCGAAGCTCATGTCGACAAGCGTCGCGTCCAGAATGATCGGAATACGGCGTCCGTTGAATGGGTGAATCACGTACTTGCCGTGGAGGTGCTTGTAGCGAGGATCTTCTGGATGAACCGCCACACCAGTGTCACCGAGCATCGTCTCAAGACGAGTCGTGGCCACAATGATCTGCTCATTCGTTCCTTCGACGACGTAGCCAAACGAAGTAAGCACACCAAACTCGTACTTGCGTTCAGGGTTGTGGCCGGGGACATTCATCTTCGTGCGCTTCTCAATGTCGATGTAATCGACCTCAATCTCCGAGAGCGCAGTCTTCAGCTTGCAGCTCCAGTTGATCATCTTCGTGGCTCGGTAGATGAGTCCTTCCTCCCAAAGCTTGCAGAATGCGTGGCGCACCGCCCGCGAGCAGTTGTCGTCCATCGAGAAGTAGACGCGCGACCAATCCACCGAGCAACCTACGCTGCGGAACTGGTGATGAATGCGGCTTTCGTACTGGTTCTTCCAGTCCCAAACGCGCCCCAAAAACTTCTCACGGCCGAGGTCGTGGCGGCTCTTGTTCTCTTCCTTCAGCAGACGCTTCTCCACGACGGACTGAGTGGCGATGCCGGCGTGGTCAGTGCCAGGCACCCAAAGCGTCGCGTGACCGAGCATGCGATGCCAACGTGTCAGAGCGTCCTGGATCGCGACCGTCAGGGCATGCCCCAAGTGCAGCGAGCCCGTAACGTTCGGAGGCGGAATCACCATGACGAAGCGCTCATCCTTCTTCGCATTCTTAATTTTCTCATCCGAGCAAGTGAAGTATCCTTCCGCCTCCCACCAGTCCTGCCACGCCGACTCAACCGCCACTGGGTTGTACGCTTTCATCAACGCCAAATGACCGTCAGAGTAGCCCATCTCCTCCCTTCCCAGAAACAGTTTCCACTCCACGCACCTCCAGCCATGGGCTCAGCCATATCCTTTTTATCGCCCTTCGGCGTGTTGTTGACGAAAGCAGGCGCGGCCTCGGCGACCTTCGCCTCCTTCTTCTTGGGCTCCTTGTCCTTCTTGGGCGCCCAGCGGTTCGGATCCTTCTCCTTCTTGGGCTCACCGCCATTCTTCTGCGCGCGCATCGCCTTCTTCAGCGCGTTCTTGCTGAGCTTGGGCTCCTCACCCACGGCGGCCGCGGCTGCCACATCGGGCGCCAGTGCCACCGCGATCTCTTGCTTCTGCTCGTCTGCCATAGTTCGCCTGTTCACTATCTTTCGAAGGCGAGTCTGTGGCAGCCAAGACTTCGCCCACAATCGAATACCGTGACCGCGACATGATAAGTCCCCTAGGATATAGCAGATACAAACAAAACATGTTTGAAAACCGGTTCCTGTGGTGGGTTCACAACCCACAGGAAAATGCTCTGATCAGATCAAGCGAGTTGGTGCTTCAACACACTGACGACATAGCGCTTTGATTGCGTGGTATTGGAGCCAATAACCGAAAAGCATGAGCCATGGTGCAGTACGACGAAGTCGCGGGGTATTGGCGTTTGCTATCACGTGCCTTCAACGACTAACGGTGAAGCCGCGCAATGATGCCCTCCACCGCAGCCGGAACCGATCGGAAGACTTCAACGTGATGGCGCTCCGCCATCTCCTGCAAATAAACGCGCGCTCTTGCGACGTCCTTGTACTCGCGCCCGACGAGGTGGACTCCATCATCCAGCAAACAGCCTTCGTCCAAGGGCTCGATCACAAGGAACATGGCCAACCGGTTGCAGATGAGCTCGACGGCCTCGGTCATTGCGGCAATTGATCGTGTTCGATCCGGAATCACAAACAGGATGAGCTATAGACAGTTGCATCGATCAGTTTCAAAGCACACATATTGAAAGATCAAAATGGACACAAGTCAACACACCTCTGCGTTTTCACGCTCAGCTTCAAGCTCTTGCCATCGATCGGGCCGGGAGGACAGCTGCTTGGTCTTGATTCGCTGCAGCTCCACCGACAGATAGTCCTGGTAAGGAATGTAAAAAGGAAGGCCTGCCTTTTGTAGTCGCGGGATTGCCACTTTCTCTCTCCATGAGGTGGACTGCAGGTTGCCACCTAAGTAAACCGAACCTCCACGGCTGCGGGAAGTCGACGATCCGGCATGCTTCACGTACGACGTGTCAACTGATCCGCTACTTGGATCAGCTCCGTCCCACTCTTCGTTTTCGTCCAAGCTCGACGAGACGACCGTGAACAACTCAGTCGAAGACCAAGATCGGGAGGTATGGCGACGCGGACGAAATTGAGCCGACCACTCGTTCAGGATGATTGATGAGCGCTTGCGAAGTCGAGGGATGACCGGCGCAAACCGCTTCGGATTTTCCTCCACAAGACATGCGATCGTCTCAGCAACAGCATCTCCAACGTTGTCATACAAACGCACTCGTCGACGCAGCGCGAGACGGCGCAAACATTCTCTCGCACCATTCAAATCTGCCAGCTCTTTCTCCGTCACGACGGAACCGTCGAGTGTCGTGCTGAGTGCGATGTTTTGCACAACCAAGATGATCCGCCTGCCACGACAGATGTACTCCACCGACTCATTGATGCAAACGATGGAGCGTGTGGCGCTGTCGACAACCATGAGGATTATCTTGGCGCCTTCCTTCGCTCTCGTCTCTTCGAGCATGAGAGCCTCGTACCACTCGTCCACCTGGGGGTTGAAGTAGTTGATTTGGGCCTCGTCAAGCAGCGGCATTGCAACATCCCGACGCCAGGTCGTTGGATTGCACGAACCGGCGAGAAATACATCGACGGGAATGACCGGAGCAGGCTCAGCAGCGGCGCTCATATCGACGGTGCCGTCCTTGGGGATCGCTGCAGCTCCAGTAGCGGTACGGCTCGAGTTTCGCGCACCATTGTTGTTCTCTTTATCGGCCGCTCCAAGTGACCCTCCCGATTGGGAAACGAGGTGTGGCGACGTATACGACCGAGCCTTGGTCTTACAGAGCGCGAACGCTGGTAGGCGCCCGGCTTGGAGGCTTCCGCGCGGGCTGTGCGGCGGCGCGACGAGATAGACGTCATCGTCGTCATCATGGAAAGCGGCCGAGTCAAGCGACACGGCGCGCGCTGGCGCTGGCCTGGACGACGTCCATGCAGGCGGCGAGAGAGGTGGTGCGGCGGTCGGGACGTCCATTAGACTGGTCGAGTTGTTCGCTGCGCTGGTGTCGCGTTTTATTTTTGGCGCGGACTGACCTGTCCCATCTGGGTCCGTGGGTCCACTTCACTTTTAGCTCGCTGACTACACCAGTCTTTGGGAGGTCCAGTGGGACGAGAGGTTGGGTCTCTCTCTCTCTCCCCCCTGATGGCAGCCAATTGGCCCCAATTTGGGGCTCGATATGATATCGACGATATTCCTCTGCGTAGGGTTCCGGCTCAGTGACCTGCTGCTGCGCCCTGTATGTACAGCGTCAGCTGGCTCAGCGGCGGCGAGCGACATCATCAATACCGTGAAGACAGCTCACATGGTTGATTCACCTCGTTATGAATTTATACTGTCGATGATATCCTTATATGACATCGATGATCAATCGATCGATTCGATCCAATCCAGAGTGGGACTCGAAGCCTCCGAGACTCGATCATTTCTTTCATTTGCGTCTGATTCTGTCGCCGTGTTTGGCCTCCGTGAGTGATGTGTGGGCGTGTGTGGGCGTGGGGTGGAGAGCCACACGCGTTCGTTTGCAGTCCTTCATTTTGCAAGACGCCGCAGACCCCTCAGGCCACCCCCCTCTATCTGCTGGAAAACGCACCCGTCCGAGAGCCATGTGTGTCAGCGACAAGAGCACGAGCACCTTCGCACGCTTGCCCACGAGCGTCGCACCGACCAAGTATTTCCTCGAGTACGCCGTGGACCTGGAGCGGTGCCGCTTTGAGGTCGCACAGAAGGTCGAGCTCGAGGTGCGCGAGGCCACGCGCTCGATCACGTGCCATGCCGTCGAGCTCTACGTCTTCAACGTGGTGGTGCTCGTCGATGACAAGAAGATCAAGTGTGAGGAGATCCGCTACGTTGAGAAGGACCAGTCGGTCGTGCTGACGTTCGCCGAGCTCATCCCCTCGGGAGCGAACGCAGTACTTCAGTTGGAGTGCCACGGCTTCTTGAACGACAAGCTCAAGGGCTTCTACCGCAGTGAATACTCGCAAGACGGCGAGCAGCGGCTCATGGCGGTGACGCAGTTCGAAGCCTGTGACGCGCGTCGCGCGTTTGTGTGCTGGGACGAGCCTGCCGTCAAGGCCAAGTACGAGATTTCAATTGTGACGGATGTGGAGCTGACCGCAATCTCGAACACACACGTGGTGCAAACGCTTGTGCGTCCGAAGAAAAACGCGGGCATTCGCACCAAGACGCGCAAGGACTCGTCGTCGGAGAAAGTGTGGAAGTTCGCTGAGACGCCCATTATGTCGACCTATCTGGTTGGTATGGTCGTTGGCGAATTCGACTCGGTTACGGACATCACCAAGGACGGCGTGCTTGTGACGGTATACACGCCAGTGGGTCGCAGTGAACGCGGCCTCTTCGCACTGGATGTTGGTGTCAAGTCGCTTTCCTTTTTCACGGAACGCTTTGGAATTGAGTACCCGCTGAAGAAACTCGACATGCTCGCGATTCCTGATTTCGCCGCCGGCGCGATGGAGAACTGGGGTGTGATCACCTACCGTGAGACGCGCCTGCTCATTGATGACAAGTTGAGCAGTTTCACACAGAAGGTGGCGACTGCTCGAACTGTGTGCCATGAGATTGCACACCAGTGGTTTGGCAACCTTGTCACCATGGAGTGGTGGACCGGATTGTGGCTGAACGAGGGCTTTGCTCGCTTCATGGAGTTCGAGGCGGTGCACAGCATCTTCCCAGAATGGAATGTCTGGGACATGTTCGTGCAGGAAATTACGATGAGCACTGCGATGGTCAAGGACGCCATGAAGACATCTCATCCGATCGAGGTCGTCGTTCACCACCCAGACGAAGTCGACCAGATCTTTGACGTGATCTCGTACGCGAAGGGAGCGAGTGTCATCCGCATGCTCTCTGAGTACCTCGGTCGCGATGTGTTCTATAGAGGAATTCATGAATACCTCGTCAAGTTTAGCTACCGCAACGCGGTGACTGAAGATCTGTGGAAGTCTCTCGAAGATGCGTCCCACCAAAGGATCACGGCCATGGCCAACTCGTGGACAAGTCAAATGGGCTACCCGATCGTCTCTATCGAAGAGGAGAAACTCACTCAAGAGCGCTTCCTGGCCGATCCGAGCGCAAAAGATTCGGAGACTGAACAGGCTGTCTGGGACGTGCCGTTGACATACTTGTCTTCGCAAAAGCCTGAAGAAATCCAACAAGTCGGTATCTGGCAAGGCAAGTCAAAGCTCACCGGTTCTGTCAAGACCCCAATGACCGCGGACGACTCCATCTTGAATGACATTATCGCCGCTGAGAAGAATTCCGAGTGGATCGTCCTCAACCCAAACCAGTCAGGCTTTTACCTCGTTAACTACTCTCCGTCTGGCTGGGCTCGCCTCCAGCGTCCTGTGCGCGAACTTACACTCAGTGTCATCGACCGTGTGAGCCTACTCAACAGTGCGTTCTCGTTCGCACGCAGCGGAGTGCTGTCGGTCCCCGAGGCGCTCGACTTCGCGGTTGCATACGCGAACGAACCAGAGCATCTTTGCTGGAAGGAAATCTCGGCCAATTTGGGTTACTACTCGACACTGTTCCAGCAAGAAGAGTTCTACCCGCAGCTGCAGCAGTACGTACGAAACCTCTTCGCTGGAGTGATGAAGCGTCTCACATGGCAGCCAGCTGCCGGAGAGAATGAGTCGATTGGTCATTTCCGCCGCGACGTCATTGCTATGCTTGGACGCGCCAACGACAGCGGTACCGTTGAAGAAGCCCAGCGCCTTTTCAACCAATACTTGAGCGACCGTAAGAACTCGTCCCTGTCAGCGGACCTGCGAAGCGCGGTGTTCACGATCACGATGGCGCGCGGAGATGCGAGCCACGTGAAGCTGCTGCGTGCACTCTACGAAGAGAGTGATTTCGTGGAAGAGAAGGTCAACTGTCTCTCGGCGATCGGACTCGTGAAGTCTGTCGAGTTGAAGCGGGAAGTTATCGACTGGGCACTCAAGAACGTACGCTCGCAGGACATCTTCTACATCTTCAGCAGTGTCGCCAGTGACGCAGCTGGCGCTGACGCTACTTGGCAGTACGTAAAGGACAACTGGGTGGCGCTCAACGCTCAGTACTCGCCAGGCATGGTTGGCCGCATCGTTCTGACTACGATTGCGCGCTTCCAGAGAGAGGCGCAGGCAACGGCGGTTGAAGAATTCCTCGCTTCGCGCAAGCACCACTCATACGACCGTTTGCTCGACGCGTCTCTCGAGCGCATTCGTATTAAGGCTGCGTGCTACACCCGCGATCGTGAGGCTTTGGCGCACTGGCTCGCTTCGTCCTCGGCGTAGGGCCGCGCTTGCTCAATCGTGATAGATGATAGCTGAAGTACGCCACGTGAAGAGGAGAGCTTTCGTTTTGAAAAGTCGGCTCGAGTCTCAACTCGCAGTCAATACATAATATGCGCATACGCTGCGACACAACAATCGTTTTGCGTCGGATCAACTTGATTTTTCATTCAGCACCAGCGAGCCTCCCACGGATCACAAGAGTCAACACTAATTTCCACCAGATACGGCGGAAACCCAGCCCTCTCATTGCCTCAGCCGGCGCAACACATACAGCACAGCAACGACGGCCGACACGGAGGTAGCAGTTGACTGAATCTTCTTCAAAGTGGACTGCTCCGGTTGTGCCGGATGTGCGGCAATTTGACCAGCAGAGGCCCACGAACGAAGCAGATACTGCCGAAAGTAGCGGAGCATCGACGCCGACTGGCCGCTCTTTGTCATTACCTGAATCAGTCGAACAATGAAAGCGAAGCTTGCGACAGAAACGAGCGACGATGCAACTGCAAACTGAACAAGCAACACGAGCATGCGGCGGCTTCCCCTGGATCCATATAACTGTAAATACATCCCGCACAGAATGGACACAATTGATTAGATGGCTGGTCAGACAGGCTCAAAGACGAAATGAACGCGGATGCATACCTGAAGTGCAAAAATCGCGGTCGAGACCGTCATCGTGCGGTTGAGGGTTCTCGACGAAGGAGCTTGAACCAGCTCCATGCAGCCTCTGCCCAGACAATATACTCCGTCATCACTCAACGACCACCGGTCCTCTGTCAATTAGAGAGCATACGCACCGCACAATCCGCTTCGACATGATTTCGCTCACCACATCATCGCCAGTTGTCCCCGATGAGACCTTGGTGTTCCCTTCCTTACTCTGGTGGAAATCAAAACCCGCAGATGCTGACGAAGAAATGGCGGCGATGGACGACGGCCATAGCGCTTCTTCGTCTTCGCCCACGATTGCAACCAGAGCACGAGACACTTCTGCTGCCCTACCATGCGTTGCTGGCAACAGCAACTTCTGGACTGTTGGCGGCAGAAACGCCACCATGCCTGGACGGGTCATCATGATCTGCGTCTCCACTGGAAGTTGCTCCAGCACTCGGTTTTGTTCTGTCTTGGACAGAGGCAGGAAGAATGGTAAGAACGGTCGCACCTTGTCCATGAAAGTCGTATCTGTGAGCCACTCCAAGAGACTCGTGCGCAGGAGCAACTGCTGGATCGACTCGGGCATGAATGCAACCAATCCCTTTGCGCTCGCCTCGTCCAAGTACCACCGCCAGAGCGGAACTGACCACGAATACACCAATCCGCCAAATCCGTACGCCAGTGATATGAGGGCGATCATGACGCGCCGCGAAAGAAATTCTGAGAGAATGACCGTGAGTGAGAAGCTCACCATCATACAGCACAAGACACGAAGCGAGAGCAACGCGACGTCGACGCGTGTGGCGATGCGGGAGTTGATGACGTTGACGAGGAAGAACCAGCCCACGGGCACTGAGATGGAGAGGAAGACGATCATGTGGTCGACAACGAACGAGTCGTAGTGGCTCCAGTCCAGGTAGTCGACCCATGGGAGGTACTGTCGATAGATGTGATAGTCGTCTTCAAGAATTGGCGATAGAAAGTAGAGCACAATGCTCAGTAGCAGCGCAAACGAGGCGACCGCCGCGAGGTTGACGATGACCGCGGATCCGTACGTCTGCCGCAGCAGCTCGCTGAGCCTGTCGCGGAGAAGTGGCACGTGCTTGGCTACCATGAGCGCCAGCGCCGCCACAGTCGACACTGCGCAAGACGCTTTGGCAGTCGCACTGTCCGACACAACCATTCTCACGCTCGCCTTGCGTGGTTGCTGGTGGTGGGTTGTGCTGGTGGCCACTTGGTCACTATTCGAAAACTACACGAGATGCAGGCGTTCACTCATTCCAAAAGCAGAACTCCGTCCTCCCGCACTATAGTGACGTCTGAACTGTGAAAATGGTATTAGAAGTGACGATCAACTTACAGATTCAAATCTGCCACGCGACTGCATGGGATGGAAACTTCGCTAAACCCGGCCCAGAACCTTTATCTAAGTCGCCTGCCAGAACCGTGGAAGGCCACGAACGAAGGCTTTGTGTCAGCCAAATCGCCGCCTGGCTCCTGATTCTTTTCCTCCTCTTCAGTAGCACCGCCGGCGCTGCCGTTCGACCTCTCCACGGTTGTGGAGCCGCCGATGCTGGAGCCGGTCGATGTTCCTCGAGCCGAGAAGCTGCTCGACTGGCCACTCAACGACTTGCCAGTACCATGGAATGCTTCGTACTTTCTCATGCGTGCTGCACGCATGTCTTCAAGGTTCGTTGAAGAGGCACCCTCAGCTTTCTTGTTTAGGCGCAGACCGCTGCCACCGAAAGCACGGCGGGGCCCGGCTGCTACCTCGGCCGCTTTCATTGTAGGTACACCTGTAGAGACGACCATTCAGCAACAAACCTTCATCGCCTATAGCGTAGAATCATACCTCCATAGGGCACGTCCAACGGACCAGGAGGAGGAGCGGCAGCCGAGCTCTTGACCGGAGGGGGCACGTAGTCTGCCGGGGCCTCGAAGTCGACCTCACAGTCGGTCTCAATAATGCAGGCAGCAGGAGCAGGCTTCACCTCCCGAACATCCAACAAGAAGTTCTTGTCGTTGTACTTGAGGCAAATTGTGTCGCCGATTGTCATGCATGAGAACTTGCGCAATGACGCTTCCAAGCTGAGCCCGAACACAAAACGACAAATTAGACCCAGCCGGGCAGTACCATCCACTCCAATCTTACACAGCGCGCGGGTTCGAAATGTCCAGAAACTCCTGTGACTGTGGCCTGATCTTGACGAATGTTGCCTTGGGTAGAGAGACGTTCTGAATGTTGAGGATATCACCCTCACCCACGAAGAGGTTTTGCATCATCTGTCGATGGAACAAGCGCACACTCAGTCCCAGTGGGTCTTGGCAGAATGCATGAGAAAACGTACCCAATAAGGCATATAACATGTGCCTTCTGGAGCACTGAACTCCAAGACACCACAGTGCGAGTGACGGTTCGCGGCTTCATTAACGACCTTGAATAGCATTGGATACTCGATGTGGAGTCGAGCTGTATAGAGCAGAACGCTGTCAATAGAGCAGGGGTCGGGTAACCTACCACATCTTTTTAACGCACCGAGAGTTTCCAGAGCCGAAGGGGGTAGCAGGACTGAACGCAATCGACCAGAAATGCACGTGAGTTGCACCCAGCAGCAGAAAGTTGTGTAAACTCAGAGGCCTCACTCTTGTCGCCGTCTTCGAGGTGAGCCTTGTCACAAAATGACACCGGATACACGCGGTAGTGTTCATCGAAGCTGCATAGAACAAGGTTAGAACACTCCGAAAGAGATCAAACAGGCCGAGAGAAGGCGAGTATTGACCGGTTCGGGAAGTTGCCGAAATTGAAGTTCACGCCAAACGGGTTGGCGTTGTCACCGCCGAACGCACCAAACTGCGGACACCATACCGACGTTAGCATTATAATGCATGACGGAATCCGTCGTCTCGCTGATTGCGGCTCGCATGCGGCACGTGGAGAAAGAGGAACGTGCGGGGAAGCTCACCATCTTGGCGCTTCGTTGATCACTCGCTTTTCCACAGTTGGCGTCACTTGCGAGAGGAGGACGTCAGGTCTGTATACTGTATACATATGTGGTATACTATACTCCTGATCCCAGGTGTTGGCAACATCCACAAACAGCACAATAGCTTCTGGAACTTCTGGACTCAGTAGAATCCAGAATCTGGAATCAATGCTACCAGGCGAGCTTCTGCTGCAGCGATGGGACGAAGCTGCGTCGAGAGGTCTGAGAGAGAGAGAGAGAGAGAGAGAGTTCGCTGGAGTTTAGACTCTGAAGCGTGGCGTGGTATCAGGCGTGCTTCGAACAGACCCGGCCCGCGGCAAGTGGCGTGTTGCCTCGGGCTCGCTGGGGCTTCTCATCACGTTTAATCCGCTCCATCGTGCGGTGCGTCCATCTCTAGCATTACATGTGCTCAATGAGCATACCGCTCGTTAAGCAATACCAACACTGCGTTCTAGACCAAACGACCTGCTGCAGCAAATCTCACCAAACCAACTCTGAGAGAGCAAGTGCCAACGCGCGCACTCGATGAAAGCCCCTTCAATTTTTCCAAAGCAAAGTAACTAGACCACACATGCTCTTGCTCTTTTCGGTGAGTTTCATGCTACATGTTGCTAACAGGCCAGAAGAATTCTTGTGTGGCTTGACCGACGACGGCGTTGATGGTGGGCTTGCTGTGGAGAACCTCGATCCACCAACCCGACACGCTGTGCTTGTGAACATATTTCCTCTTGTGAGGCACCTACAGTACCTTTTTCTGAGCTACAGTTTCAGACAGTTTCACAACTGCGCTTGTATGTTCGCAGATGCGCGGCCACATGCTTTTCGTATTTGATCTCCCAGCCTTGCACCCTCAAGTGATCAGCGTTGACATTCTTCGACTTGCCATTGCGACGGGCCCGGTCGGAGGGCGAGATGATTTTTCGTTGGGATTCAACAGTGCTGGTGCTTGGTCCTCTGTTGACCATTGCCACTTCCAAGGGTACTGGATAAATGAAGCCGGCGGCTTGTCAAGAGATAGACGCCTTCCAGTCACACTCGAGGAACGAGAGGAGTTGTTCCGAGGAGCTCTTTGCGGGACGGAGCTGGTCATTTCTAGTGTGGCTCATTGGCCTATGTACTGCTTTGCCATCGAGTTCGCTGATCCGGCTGATTGCGACCGAGCGCCGTTGACACCCACGGTGGCGGAAGCGATTGTGCAGGCAGTCTGGACCCTCATCAGCATCCTCCAGACAGACGGGATTGCTCACAACATTCTTCTCACTTGGCGCCCGCGGGTCGTCGCTTTCGTTTTCCCGCGACAATCGCAGCAAGAAAATGGCACAGGGAGGCTCACAGAGGGCGAACAACTAAGATTTGCAGTCGCGGAGGTGTCGGGTCTAATCGTCACTGACAGCGACGAAACCTTTCATAGTTTTGATCAACGCGATTTCGAGGAAATCATGCATAGAGAGCTCTCGATTGATTCGGTAAGGCATTTCCGGAAAACATTGGGGTGGTTTTGGCGTATATTGAACTTCACGCCATTTGCAGAACTCGTTTTTAGACCTCACGCGCAGATTTAGGCATGCACTCTAATTCGAGCGGTCTGCTTAGCAACCAAAAGAGAGTACTTGCGCGGAAACGGCATAACAAGAACGTACTACTGTGCCATTCATCAATACGCCCACAGTTGCTTTGGCCGATTCAGATTTTGGCAATGGGCGCCGGATGCAGCGCATCACCCCACAGCGCGTACGACCCCGCGGTCCTATCATTGGCTCACTACGAAATCCATCGCGTGGTCGGGCAAGGTGGTTTCGGGAAAGTCAATGCTGTGATTCGGAAGCAAACGCAGCCTCCCCAGTGGTTCGCGCTCAAGACACTGTCCAAGGCTGTCATCTCCGAGAAGAAATGCGCCAAAATGATCTGGAACGAGCGCAATCTGTTGGCTGCAATCTGTTGTCCTCACATTGTGGCCATGCACCACGCATTTCAAGATACTGCAAACTGCTATGTGCTTATGGATTTGTTTCTCGGAGGAGACATCAAATACCACTTGAGCAACACCTTTAAGGGTGGCGTTCAAGAGCAGCACGCGCGGTTCTATGTCGCTGGACTCCTGCTGGCGCTTCGCTATTTGCACTCACTCGGCATTCTCCATCGAGATGTCAAACCAGACAACGTGATTCTCGACAGCGACGGATATCCGAGACTGACAGATCTCGGGATTTCCGTCTCCAGCGAAACCCTGCGGTACAAAGGGAACAGCGGTACGACGAGCTACATGGCACCAGAGATGTTCATCGGCTCCAATGAGCATGGTGTGGCTGCGGATTTCTATGCATTGGGTATCATGACGTCTGAGCTCTTGTTCGGGAGAAAGCTGTGGTCAGCCTCAGCTTTAGTACGCCTAGAAGAAAAGTCTGACATCATCAACGGCTTACCCCTAGAAGGGAACAGCGAATACTATCCACGCGAGTTGCTGGATGAATCGACTTCGTCACCCATTTCTCGGCCGTGTCGAGCTTTTTTACGCGCCGTACTCTATCCGGCAGAGTCTGGGCGTCTTGGCTTTAAGGGCGGAGCTGATGAAGTGATGGACCACGACTGGTTTAGCGGCTTTGCTTGGACTGCATACGAACAGCGAACGATGACTGCGCCGTTCATACCGCTGATTGATGAAAATCACGCGAATTGCAACACTGCTGCACAGGATTTCGACGATGTCTTGGAGCAGAGTTCGCGGCCAAAATTTCCAGCCATAACTCCTGAACAGCAAGATGCTTTTGTTGGGTTTGAGTTCAACATGAACCTCTCACCGGATAAGAATGGTGCAGTTATGAAAACGTAATCGTTTGAACAAATATCCTGGGATGTTTTTGTCATCGAGACATGTGATTCATCTACAAGCAAACATCTATGTCTCTAGGTGGAAATTCGTCTTGTTTGTGACTTGTCGATTGCGGTTTGGATCGCTGTGAGCGCCGTCAACGCTTTCATGCGTATTGGCACGACAAGCCCATGCTGCACAAGCTCTTCATTCTCACAATCTGGAAAATCCGGATTGATACGGATGAGCGAAACCTGGGCACTAGCCAAGTGCACGTCCCTCTTTTGAGAGCAGCGCCTGAAAGCATCAGCGACCACCATCTCGGTTTCCTTCCGAACTGAGGGAACCTACGGAAAATAGCCCAAGTTGGATGGATGGAAGTGTTGTATAACAATAACCATCGATCGAGACGTACACGCTTGCCGCACCCGATCTCCAGCACGACCAATTTCGCGGATGCATTGTCCTCAACAATCTAGCAAAATTTCGCGCCGTTATCGACAATTGTCACCAAGAGGATTGGGTCTTGATCGAACCAAACCTGTTCTGCAACGGCCTCCCAAGCGACGTAGCGGGCCTGTCAACACTAACCCTGTCAGTGATTCACCAGCATATGCTGAGTTCAACGTTCGGTACCTCGTCATGGACGTTGGCCAACCAGTGCTTGTCGTGGAACATGAGTACATTCGGTCGAGCTTGACCACCGCACTGAGGACACAATGTCACGGCGCGCCCATCGGCTCGCATGGTTGCTGGATCCACTGCAAATCGCGCGCTTGGCGGAAGGCGCCAAACCGTGTCACACGGACGCCTCGTGGAACCGTCGACACTACCCGCGCACTGCCAGGTCTCTAGGCTCCCGTGCAGTTCGTAAATTTCGTTCGCGACAAAATGACGGTGGAAATGCGCGTCAACCTGCGTAATGCGCAGAACTTGCCATGAGCTTACCGAGAGAGTATGGCAGATTGTGGTGGGCAGCCTACGTTGGAGGTGTAGATGAAGAACGGTTCTGTCGTCACAGAGGACCGGTGCACGTCTGCAGGGATGGCCTGCTTCAGCTTCAACTGCTCAAACGTTTGCTGGAACTTGGAGGAGTTGCCACTGAGATGTTCCTTCCACTTGCGCAAAATGCCATACCTGTGGCAAAAACGCGCTATTTTGTCACCTTAGCAAGCGTGGCGGCGTCAGCAGCGGGGCTCCTCACCCCGGATGCGTCGCCGTATCCCGATACGTATCCAAACAGCTGCCCCAGAATCCGTAGAACACTTCCTCATCGTCATTCAGCTGATCCGCGCGCGAAACGGTTAGTCTGGTTAAGCTATACGAAGCGAGTCGTCGACGCAACGTACCCAATACGTGTTGCAAAGGTCGTGGTATTCTAGACCTTGCTTCTCATAGGCATTGACTGCCGCTATGTCGCTACACAACACCAAGACGACTGTAAGCAGCGACGAGTCGTTCAGTGTTCTCAGCAATGGGTGAGATGTACTTGTAGACAGGCAACCCCGAATCCGCTATTTCAGAGCAACAGGTGAGGTTCGCGACCAGCCACACTGCAAGCGGAACCCGAGCGAGGTCACCTGAGAAGCCCGCGCCCGCCGCCACGAGAAGAATATCGGCACTTGCAATCCGCTCTACCAAGAGCCAGCATGTCAGCGACGTCGCGCAACCAAGACCTCCAGAGCTGCAACTGATAGCCACACACCCGCTGCGAGCGCCAAGGCGTCCGCCTCCATTTTTTCCCCCACCGATGTGATTGCCTCCACAAATTGAGGATACAGAGTTACACTGGAACTAACAAGGTCACTGCGAAGGGTTACGTGTTGTTGGTGGTGGTGGTTACACACAGTCCCTACAGGAGGATTTTTTAAAGCTTAGGGCCCATTACCGTCTCAACGGCGCCAATCTGGCCGCCATCCGAGCAGATGATCATACCCGTGATCCACGAGGAGGCCTTGGATGAGAGGAAGATGGCGAGACCCGCCATGTCGTGATCGTGGCCGTAGCGCTCGAGCGGGATGAACTGGGCGAGGTCCTCAAGCGACGTCCCGGTGACGAGCTTGATTCCGTCCGTCATCTTGGTTGGGACGAGGCCAGGCGCGATGGCGTTGACCATGATGTGGCCTCCATTCGGGCGACGCGCGAGCTTGGCAGCGAGGACGCGCGTGAGGTGGTGGATGGCCGCCTTCGACGTGTCGTACGCGATGGCTTGGATGTTCTGCGGCATGAACCCCGCCACTGAGCCGATGTTGATCACGCGCGCGCCGTCAGGAGAGGTCGCGGCGGCGTCAAGCAGCGGGAGGAAATCGCGTACAAGGAAAAAAGGTGACTTAACGTTGACGTCGAGCACGCGGTCCCACGCTGTTGACGAACAGAACAGCCCATGAGTATCGCCCATCTCCCGTCCCTGACCATGCACGAGGGAACGTACCCTTTCCAGGGTGGTGGTTGATGTCACCGCCCCAGACAACACCCGAGTTGTTGATGAGTACATCGACCTTCTTCTCACGCTTGGCGATTTCCGCAGCAAAGGACTTGCAGCCTTCCTCCGTGCTCAGATTCGCTTGCATCTACATGAGGCGACAGCGCGACGATTCAGCATCTTATACCATCAAGACTAAGAAAATTAGACTCCGTACCGCGATGCACGCGCCAGCGCCAAGCTTGTTAAGCTCATCGGCGGTGCTCTGGCAGGCCTCGAGGCTGCGCGACGCGATGTAGACCTTGGCGTGGTTCTTGACGAAGCCCTCGGCCATCATCTTGCCGATGCCGCGGCCGCCGCCGGTGATGATCACAATCTTGCCCTTGACGCTGAAGAGATCGCTGAGCTGCAGAGAGGACGCCATTGTAGAATGGAGAGGTGGATTCCGGAATGGCGACGGAAGGGGTTGATCCTGCATTTTCTGGTTCTGTTGACCGAAACAAACTGGCAACCACAATCACTGTTCCGTAAACAACTTGCGGTCCCTTGTTCCCAACTTCAACTAACCCTCCTGTCCCTAATACAAAATCGACCTCCCAACTTATCTTGCCTGTCCCTTGGCCTGGAGCGTCGCAACTTGGAGCTGCGCGGCCTGCTGGAGTGAGTCGAAGAGCGCTGTAGGCGCCTTCAACAGCCGCTTCTCCACGGCGCGCAGCTCCCGTGTGTGCTGGTCCAGCCACGGGAGTCGTGAGGCTCCGTTTGGACAGAGGAATTGCTGATAGAGTGCCACCGCGGATTCGACGCGACGCGCCTTCAATGTCTTGTCGTCCAGCGCGACGATCCCGGCCTGCCCAACCGCTTTGAACCCTTCCACTGCGCTCCAAAAGCGCTTTCCAAGGGCAATCTGCTGGTGCAGCGGAAGGGCGGCGGCGACCGCCTCAGGCGCGCTCGACGGGTCAGTGCGGTCAGAGGGAGGCGGACCCGACGGCGCGACGCTCGCGGGGTCGTACAGGCACGGGTACAGCTGAGCGTAAGCGTCTTGCATCGTCTCAGTCAACGGTGCCGCGACAAATTCGCGCCAAACTCCGCGCTTTTGTTGTTCTGTCAACTCATATGCTGGCGAAATGTGGAGATCACGCACCTCTTTTGTTGAAGCATTTGGAGCGACATCATTCGCGGTGGCAGATGCAGTGAGCGTGCTGGCCCCTTCAAGTCGAAGTTCAAATGCCGAGTCAACAGTGTGGATAGGCTTCCTCCTTGCGTTCCCCACATAACTGCCCGCTAGGATTGTGCGACGACGAGAAGCGGTGTCGCCCTGGGGTCTGACTTTCACGGTCGAAATCTTCGCATGTCCAGACTGGAGAGTCACTTCACAACGAGCCAATTGGAGAGGTTGCTGCGACGACAACTTACTCTTCGACGACGAGACGGGCTCGAACGCGGCGCTTGCGCTTCCCTCGCATTGAGGTATTGTCTCGCAGTCGTCGTGAGGCATCGAGCTCCGACTTGGTCTGTGCTGAATGGCCACCGTTATCTTCGGAAAGCTTGGATTCAACGAGACCTCGTCGCTCGCTAGGGGCAATCCATCCTCTGCGATCGTCACTGGTTCACGCGTCAAAAGCTGGATCGATGGACCGACTGCACTGTTGCTAGCTCTTGCCGTCTCTCCGCGTTTAAGGGTGCTAGCGAAAGTCGTCTTCCGTCGCCTGCCGGCGAACACCGTCGTCGTTCCACTCAACAGCAGAGGTTGGCCACTCTGCTCCTGAAGCACTTGTTCATCTCGTTCCTTCCTATCTAGTTCACAAAGCAAGCTTCGCAACTTGAGATCGTCTTGGGAAGTATATGGACTGCTTTTAACCACGGCGCTGGGTTCGGCGGTTGTCTGCTGGGTCAACAAGCTGGAGCTTGCCACTTGGAGAGGGTTCAGTTGCCGTATCTCGCCCGGCGTTTGGTCCCTTTTGACACGCGTAGTCTTCGTGTACTCAACGCTGCCATCAACACTACCATCCGCCGTTAGTCTGGTTGTAACCGCGCCCGGATCGGCTGCCATTGGATGGTCATTCGAGTGTATGTCGCTGTGGCTGGGTCCAGCGAAAAGCGAAGCCACTGGAGAAGGCTCGCTAGGCTCTTTAAGAACCACCAGCGAATCGCGGCGGACGCGATCGAGGTATTGCCGGAGAGTCTGATCAAAGAATTCGGCTTCCTCTGTGGCGGTGATGGCGGCTGTGAAATCGGGCAGTTGTGGTTCACTTCCACGCGACGATGCGGGGCCAATCAAAGTACCCAACCCAGCAAGGTTGCTCTTCTCGACGTTGTCGTATTGGATTCGTCCCTGCAAAGCATCACTCTCTTCAGGTTGTTCAGGTGTGGGTGGTGAGTCGTCGTCGTTCATAGTGGACTCGATTTCGACGTCGGGCGTCGGAGTCTCAATCTTTGAACCAAGAAATCCCTCGAACGACGGACCGCTCTCATCGCTTGAATACATTGCTGGGGCTTTGTCATAGCACTGGGCTACATCTTGGTGGTTCAGTCCTGCGCCCGCCATCGTCGCTATCGTGGACAAGCGGCGCTCCTTGGGTGAAGATCGTCGGTCTTGGCTCGCACTCGTCACGCGAAACGCGGCATTAAAGGCCATTTCATCCTCAGCAGAGGCGAATAGGTCGAATCCCGCGCCTCTCACACCCAAGGAAGATGTCGTCGAGGAGGTATTGAGCCCATTAGCTGTTGCTGGCGAATCATGATGCCTGCGCACGCCGCCACCGTGCTTCCACAGCGACTCGGCCAAAACCGCAGCAACGGACACGTCCGTTGCCTGAGCAACCTGGTGCTTTTTCTGCACCCTTGAGCTGTAGAGACTGCTCGATGACTCCAGTGCAGTCGACGAGCCACTCACAAAATTGCCTAATCCAATAAGGAACCCGTCTTGCTGGACGAGAGCGATTCCGTCTACAAACGGATACCCCTTGCTGCAGTAGACGTTGCTACTCTCGGTGGTTTCGGCGTTAACTCCTTTCGCGCCATCCACCGGCTCTTGGGCGAGTCGTCGCAATTGGCTTTCCACCATTGCTTGGCGCAGCAGCTGCCTCTTCCGATTGTTGATTTCACCTCCTACCGCTTCCGTAGAGCCACCAGCAACTGGGAGTGCCAGTGACGATGAGAGAGCAGCAGTCTCCGCGCCACTCATCAGTCGGGACGACGAAGTCTCCGGGAGACCCGATAACGGATTCACCTCCGCGACTTCACCCAGTCGAGCGCGAGCGTGGGTCAACTGGGATTGCTTGGTCGCTCGCTGCCTGACCAGTTCATTTTCGAGGTGCATTGCTCCGCGGTCACTTTCAAACAGCAACTGGGAGCTGCTCGCGTAGTTCTCTCTCATCGCGTTCGCGTGAAGTTCCGCCATTTCCGCGGCTGCTGCACTGCGCTGCATCGTGTCGAAAACCTCCCGACCGTTCGAAAGACTGCTTCTTCGCTTCCCAACGGTTCCCACGGACGCCGGTCGGATCGCTGCGGATGTCGTTGTGGCTACCGCAAACGTCTTCCCAGCAGTCGCACGCACTGGACAAGCGACCGTCGCGGAGAGCACACAACTGTCGATGCTCCCAATCTCCGGTTTGACCGATTCTTGGTGCGCGTCCTTCGTGCATTGACGGCCTTCCAACTCCACAACTGCTTCGCTGTTGTCACCAAATCCCTGGTTACTTCCGTGCTCCACACCTTCGAGTCGACCATCGGCCTCGTGCGTGAGGTTCTCCACAAGCCAACAGAAGCACGAGCGGAACAAATTCTTGATAAAGAGTGACCACAGTGTTGACACCGCGGCTTTGTGCAGCTGCCGTAGTCCCGTAGTGGAAGTGCCAGAAGAGCCTCGAGAGGACCCGTTTGGCTTTAGCTCGAGCACATATCTCGCCAGTTGCGCCTCGAGAAAGGCGCGCCTTTCCATGAGCTCGTCATCTTCCATCTCACTTCCGAACGCGAAGTCGAGTTCACCTTCCTCTCCATTGCCCAGCGACCTCTTTAGCGCGATAAGCTCGTTCATTTTATCCGGCCAATCGATCTGCTTCAGCCGCAAGTTTGCAACGCGAAGACGTTCATTCTCCAGGCGAATCCGCGCGCTGCAGATCTCAGCCAGTCGTTCCTGAGGAGAGTTGGTCGCTGCCAGGGAATTCGTCAGCACCACGCGTAAGTTGGCGTCGTTGAGTGAGGCAACTTGCTGCTCTACCGCCGCCACTTTCTTGTGTACTTTGCGCTGTTTGCGCTGGGCTTTCGCCAAGAGCATGTCCACCTCTAGCTGAAGGTTTGCCACTCGCTGCTCCGTCTCACTGCCGTCTTCCGCGTCGTCTTCCCGCAGTTGACGACCGCGGCCACTGCGCTTTCGACGAAACAACTCAACGTCCACGAGAAGTATTTCTCGCTTGAAAAAGAACTCGGCGTCCGACGGCTCCGTGAAATACCGCAGTAAAGGGGTCCCCATTGGTTGGTCAGGGGCGCGATGGCGCAGCTCCGCGCACATGATGGCTTGGTAGCTCTGCATCACATCATTCTCGAGCTTGGCACACTCTTCTTCGAGTCGCAACGCCTCCGCCAGCACGACGTCAACTGGAAATGCCAAGGAATACAGCACACCGACAAAGCTCTGAACGAGCTCGTGCTGGGCAGCCTCGTCATTGATCACAGGCCACAACAGCGCTTCCGCGTATGCGCTGTATTCTCCTAGCGAGCGGGCCTTCGCGGCCAAGGCCGCTTGTTCTTCAACTTCTTGTTTCGTCTCCGTCTCCTTCTGGATTGCGGCGGCGCTGATCGGGTCATCTGGCGTGCTTTTCAACCATGACAAGAGTTCAACCTTCTCCTCCATGCGGCTTAGCACGCGTCGCGTCGCGCTCTTGAGTAGCACGGGACGCATCGGCGGACACCTACCAGTGCGCGAGTGGAATGGCGGCGCCCCAACGTGTCGAGCAGGCCCAGCGGAGGCGCCACCGCCGCGACGATAGCGGTCCCACAGAGTCAGCAGCACCTCGTCTTTGCTTCGGCAGATTCGTTGCCTCATGCCGTTGACAAACGCTCGACACCGGTGGATCGTGGCTGAGAAGATTGATGTTGAGGCGAAGCAGACTCGGCCGCGGCGCAACCAGAGCTCGTCCTTGAGCTCGCTGTGCCAATCGTGCCGAACGTCGCCGGCAATGCGGTCGCCGCGCGTGTACTCACTCGACATTTTCGCAACGAGACACCACACGAGGCGCGACTCGGTCTGCTCAAGGGCAGGAAACGCCGCCTTCCGAGCGCGATCCAAGATGCCGTGCGAGTGGAATGGGTAGATGCCACGCTCTAGCAATTGCCGAGTGCGGTCGTCCGGCGCGAGCTGCTTGGGTGTGAGACCGTGGCGGTTGAGCTTGTCGGACGTGGTGGCTCCCTCGCTCAGCAACAACGTCGTTATCTCAAAGCGGCGCACAACGTCTTCAAGTTGGCCGGCAGCGACGTGGAGAGCCGTGTTGCCGGTGAGGTCATCCACGCCATTGATCAAGTGGCGATGGTTCAGAATGAGGTTTCGAGCTTCGAGGATGCTGCCCTGCAGTAGCGCAATGTGATACGCGCGGATGTCTCGTTGCCTCTTCGCTAACACGTCGATATCGCCCTCAACAAGCCGCGTCGATGCCTGCGTGGTGGCAGTGGAATCCGTTTGTGCCGATGGCACCCCACCGAAAATCGCCGCTGCGTCCGAGTAGCAGCCGTAAAAGAGCATAGGCAAGAGCGGCGAGAGCTCCTTGTAGGTGTCCCACGCACTGAGGCGTAGTCGGTCTTCGAGGAACTCGTCTTCTTGCTTCCACACGACCGCTTTCCACGCGCCAAAGACGCCGTGGAGCAGATGCTTCCGCCCCAGGGCCACGCAGTGGCTGCGCACCGTGAGGAATAGCTTGCGGCGCTGCACGGAGTGCTTCCAGGCAACGTAGACCTTCCACTTGTGAAGTTGCGAGCGAATGTCCATCCACACAAGCAGCAGCCGCTGGACTTTCCGCCGCCATTTCGGTTGAGACACGAGCCGTGCACGATGGAGCTCGCGCTTGAAGCAGCTACGGAGCTGCACGTTGCGCCACACGCGCCACGCGCGCTCTTGCTCGCGCCTTAGCCGCGAGACGACCACCTGCTCTTTCCACGGTCGCATCCTCCGCTTCCGCGCGGCGTATCCTCGCCATCCCAGCAGAGCTGATCGCGACAGTTTCTTGTGGAATGCAGTTTCCGCAATGGCGTCGCGCCACTCCAACAGTACCGTGCGCGAGACGCTGCACCGAAAGTGGCGCGCGGCCTTCTCAACCGCCAGCCGCTTTCGCAAAGCAAAGGCCGCGAACGCGCGGAAGCTGCGAAAACAGCGTTTCATGCGCGCCAGCGGTGCCTTGGCAGCGGCCTTGACTTTGCGGACCTGCCGCTCTTGGTAGTTGTGCAGCCACACGTCCCACAACGGCAGTGGCTGTGCGAAGTGAGGCATGGGCACGTGGAGCCTCTTGGAGCGCGCGAACGCGGCCCAGCGCGCCCACAGCTCGAAAATCGTCAGCATCTTCTCTCCGGCCCAGACTGGTCGACGTTGGAATGCCAGTCGCGCCGCTCGCTTGATGCACAGCTGCGCGTTGAGCCCGACGCGCTTTCCGTCCGCGTGCACGCGCTTCCACAACAAAAACATGCGCTGGACGATCTTCTTGGCGACGGCGCGTCGCGCTTCAAGGTGCTGCGTCTTGATGAGCCGCACGCGGTTCTTGTTGGTCATGGCCGTGAGCTGCTCCACCGAGGCGAACGCCGCATTCACAAAGCCCGTGTAGAAGCTTTGCTTCATTGGGTGCGCCAGCACTCTGCGCGTGTACGCGTCGTCGTCCTCGTCGGCCATGAACACAAGGTTCATGACGATCTTTGGCAGCTCGGGCTGCGTCTCGGCCTCGCGGAAGAGCCGCAGCTCGATCAGCTGCAGTTGGATCGCGCCGAGGACCTCGTCTCGCCACGCGCGCAAGTACTTTCGCTTCGCGGCGCGCTGCGACTGCTTTGTGATGCGGTGCGAAAGCGCCCATACTTGGAAGAACGCGGCCCGCGTCTTGGTGCGCCAGCGTTTCCATCTCGTGTAGCGCCGCCGTTGATTGAACATGCACCAAGTCGCCTGAATTTTGCGTGCCGACCATTCCCGTCGCCGCTGACGCTTGTGCACGTTGAGGAAAATCTCCAGCTCGGCAGCCTCAGTGACCAGCGCCTCATTTTCTTCGTCAGGGGTGTCGCGAAAGAAGTAGCTCATCGAGATCGTGCGACTGCCGCGCATCGACGATCCGTGGAGTCGCCTCGGATGATGTGGTGGCAGCAACGGGAGGCTGGTGCTTTCTGCAAGTGCGAGTGGAGCCAATATTGACGCCGGCCCGCGGCGCTTGCCTTGCCTCTGCCGCCCGGGCGAACGGCAGTCTGCTTGCATTTGCTCGATGCACAGCATTTTCTGCTGCAGGTCGAGTACACGGCGCTGAAGCATACTTGTGCCGCTCGCGATCTGCCGCTCGAGCCCGCACTGGTCTTCCAGGCGTCGCGCATCGCGAGCGTGGGCAGAGTCAGGCAAGAAAAGCGGCTGGATCTCCGTGTGGCGCTTGCGGTCCTCCAGCCTCGTTCTCACCTCTGTGGGGTTCGTCTTCGCTGCCCGGGCTCGTCCCGCCTCCTCCTCGGCGAGCGGAGGATACCAGCGCAGCACCTCGCGCAGCTTCTCAGCGCTGCGCTTCTTTCGCTCCCAATCGACTCGACCGAGCGCCTCTTTCGTCGGCAGCCACGTCGCCATCTCCGCCTGTCGAACGAGCCGCTCGACTTCGCGGTCGGCACGACGTTTGTCATCGGCAGTCAGTTGGTTGATCGAGGCCTCGGCGCGTCGCCGCTCGCGCTCACGCTTCTTCTTCTTCTCGGCCTTGCGCTCCAGAAACTTGTGCTCGTAGTTGCTGAGAAAGTCGGAGCGCGTGGTAGACTGGCGACTGCTGCCGAACGACGACGAGTCGACGAAGGAGAGCAACGCACCGCTCGAGTCGCCGCCGACGACGCGGCTCGTGCCCGGCGTGCTGCTCGTGTCTGAGTACTCACTACGCACCGAGTCCATTGCCATTGCCCTCCCCCAGGTCGCCGCACTGCTTCGGGCAACAGTACAAATATAATCAGTCAGTAGAGTCGGTCATGTATTGATAGATACGATCGTTGCAGTCAGTCAATAGGAGTCCCGACAACGGTTTCAGCTCCTAAGACGAGCACGACACGCACAGCGCCGGCGTCTCTGGGTCTTGCGGACGCGCATAGACGCGGTCGCACGCCTCCTGCTCCTCAAACGGGTGTGCGAGCAGCTCAAAAATGTGCTGGACGCGCTCATACTCGCCGTCTGCGGCAAAGTCGATCGCCTTCTGAGCGACATGGTTGCGCAGCACCACCGCCGGGTTCACCGCATTCATTTTGTCGCGGCGATGCATCTCGTGGGCCGCGTCCGCGACCCCATCTGTTTCATCCTTGAGTCTCGCCACGTACTTAGCGATCCACTCGGACCATACGCGGCGAAGCTCCGCGTGGCGCTCCGCGTCGCTCGTTCGGTTCAAAGCCTGCAGCTTTGCGCGCTCGGCTGTCATCTGGTCAAACATGGCTTGCGTGACGCCGTACATCCGCGCTTGCTGAGGATTCGACTGCAGCAACAGTTCGACCGACTGGTACTGAGCCTCGGTGAACTTGGTCATGCGGCGCTTCACCTGCGTCAGCGTCTCCGAGAGCCCGACCAAGTGGAGCACAACTGCCTCCTGCGTCGCCTTGCTGAACATCTTCACGTCGGCGAGCGCGCGGAACGTGCATGTAAAATCGGCTCCCGTTTCTTCGAGCACTTCGAACAGCGAATCAATCAGCGCGTGGTCCTCGGGATCTTTGTTCTTGTGCAACAGTCCGAGCTTCACGCGCATCAAACGGTAGTATTCGTCCGCGTAAACCTTTCCGTAAGCTTCCAGCGCCGGCTCCAGTTCTTTGCGATCCATGACCAGTGCGAGTTGGTCCGCGAGAACGGTGCAGTTCCATTTACAGATATCTGGCTGGGCTTCGTAGCGATACCGACCGCCATCGTCTGACGTGTTGCAGACGTGTTGCGGGTTGAAATGCTCCATGAAACCGAACGGTCCGTAGTCCAGCGTGTCTCCGACGATGCTCATGTTGTCCGTATTCAGCACACCGTGGCAAAATCCCACGCACTGCCACTTCGCCACCAGCAGCGCAGTTCGTCGCACGACTTCCTCGAAGAACTTGGCGTATGCGGCCTCGCGTTCCAGCCCTGAGTGCTCGATCTCTGGGAAATACTGACGGATCGTGAAGTCTAGCATCTGGCGCATCATGGCTCGTTTGTACGGCAAGTGGGCGCTAGGCCCAGCCCGCCCAGTGCTACTGTCCGTCTCCTTGAAGATCTCAAACGAGCCAAAGCGAAGGAAACTTTGCGCAATGCGCATGACCACGGCCGTGGGCTCGGCCTTGGCGTTGCCGTCGTAGAAGACGTCTCGGATGACCGTCGTGTCGCGCGAGACGACGACGCTGCCAGCCCGTGTCGTCGGGATGCCCAGCGCGTACATGTGCTCACTGGCCAGAAACTCGCGCAGCGTCGAACGCAGCACCTTGCGACCATCGGCCGTGCGCGAATATGGTGTCTTGCCAGCGCCTTTGAGTTGCATCTCCCAGCGCTGCTTGCCCGCGCCTTCGCTGCTGGCGACTTCGCCAAGGTAAACGGCGGCGCCGTCGCCCAGCTGGCCCGAAAAATACCCGAACTGGTGGCCACAGTAACACTGTGCGGCGGTTTCCGAGCCTTCAAACAGCGTGTTGCCCGAAAGATACGGCACCAACTCATCAATGCTGGCCAGCTCCTGGGCCGGAGTGTGGTTCTCTTTGGCTTCCTCTTCCTCACGGAAGATCTGGATGCCCACAAGGCGCAGCGCCTCGGGGGCTGCGATCACCAGCTCTGGGTTCTGCATGGGTGTCGGCGAGATGCGTGAGTAGCACGCGCCGACGACGCGCTGGCGCACGTAGTTCTGGAGCTCCTTGTCCATGGGCAGGCCCCGGAGCACGGCGTTGTCAAAGCTGCTGGCGGGCGGCGTGGTTTTGCGCCAGAGGCCGCGGCCGCGCGAGAGGCTGTGCGTGGCGTGGGGCTGAATCATGAGGGCGGCGATGGAAAATACGCGCGAGGAGGAGATTCCGCGAGTGGGCACCAGGCGAACGAGCATGCCGGAGCTTCCGTTCCGTGAGTCGAGCCAACTGTATGATGCCCCTCACTGGGAGACCATCATTCCGCACTTCGGATTTGGATTGGCCCAATTCTCAAACAAACCTCCTTAAACGGAAATTCGCCCAGGTCATCGACTTGGACGAGGGTTGACCGGAGCAGAGCGATTGTCTTCACCTAGCACACTTCACGCGATGCTGCGACAAGCCCTCGCTGCGTATCTCTTCAAAGACGCAGCTCGAGTTCGGCCACGTCGACGCCATCGCAGCGCTTGACTAGCTGGCGGAAGGGTTCACATCTAGTTTCTTGGCCAAAAGAGGAGCCGCCCAAAATACACACTTCCGCGCAGCGCTGCCCCACCTATCGCCTTCTGGTTGCTGGACACACCCCACACACATCAACCATACCAACCAAGAACACCATGGCCCTCGCAGCACCCAGCGACTCGATCCGCGCGCTGGACGGCTTCTTCAGCTTGCACTTTGGACATAGCGCCGTTGTGTCCGAGAACGCGATGCCCCCGCTCTTCCTCAACTTCGACCTGGCCACCAACTCATGGGAGGAGCTCGAGCGCAAGCGGCGGAGCGCCGAGACAGCCGTGACAGTTGAGGTCACCGATGACGGCGACGCCAACACGAGTTCAACGTATAGCGATGTCAACAAATCCGATCTAATGAAACAGGTCAAGATCGTCTACTTTGTGCGCCACGCCGAAGGCTTCCACAATGTTGCGGAGCGAGAACTGGGCACGGAACGATGGGAGGCCATCGAGGCCAAACAGGAGAGATTCCTCGATGCAGAACTCACGCATTTCGGTATCCACGACACCGGGTTGAAGGGACCGCCTGCATTGGCTACCGAGCAGGCACGCGGAATGCCTCGTGTTGGGCGGGTCATCGTCTCAACTCTCTCTCGCGCCATTCAGACCGCCCAGCATTTCTTCACATCGGAGCAGGCTCCGCGTCCGTACGTCGCCATGGAGCTGTCTCGTGAGACGCTGGGAGTTCACACGTGCGACAAGCGGCGCCCACTTTCCGAACTCAAAGCCACGTTCCCGCAGGTTGACTTCTCAAGAATCAACAATGAGCAGGACTCAATGTGGACGCCGACACACCGAGAGACTGACGACGAGCTGAGGGTGCGAGCGCGCGCGTTCCTTTCTCAGCTCTTTCGCGAGGTGCGTGAGTCACACGTAGCCGTCGTGACCCACTCCGGGTTCATGACGGCCGTGTGGTCGCTCTTCAACGACAGGGGCTTCAAGCCGGCCAACTGCGAAGTTATGCCGCTCGCTTTGGAATGGAGCGAAGACACGAGTGTGTCGCAAGCAGTGGAGTAATAAATAGAAGTAGTTAAACATATCAAGACAAGATTTTATTGCGTCAGACGAAACACCATATCTCACCCCTCCTAGCGGGCCTTGGCTCGATTCCTGAGTTTCTGACTCAACCTTAGTATTACCTCCAACGCGACTGTTTGACCTCGAGTCGACCCTCCAGCGACATCCACAACTCGGCGACCCATCACAACCTTTACTGTGCTTGACAAGACACCGTGATCCTGACACCATGGGCAACTTGCTCAGCTCCCAATCATGGTCCACACCGCCAGACACACAGCCCGTATTCATTTCGGAAGGCGCGACCAAGCGCGGGTCCTTCGTCGGCGCAGGCTCGTCCCCCGCGCTATTCCTCGACGAACTCGAGCCAACTCAGGCGTCATGGAGTCAGGAGAGTAAATGCATCACAATCCAGCGCTTCTTCGGGTGGCAACCCGACTCCCAAGTGAGTGTCACTTCAATTTACTACACCACCGTCCAAAGCAACATTCGTGATGCTAGGCATATGCATTTACAGGCCGAGAAGCTCAAACAGGACCAGAAGGCTTCATACTACAACCCTCGCGTCGTGTGCGTTTCGGATGCTTGCCGTATCCGCCCTCATCTCTAATTGGACTGACCTCATTTCTTCAATAGCATCCACGATATCTCCAAGTCTACATCGCGTGGCCAGGCTATCGTCGTCGTGCAGCGTGTATATCGGCGCTACCGCTTGCTCCGTAAGTGGCACCTCGTGAGTCAGCTGATGCTAGAGATTGCGCAGAACCAGCTCCAGGACCGCGCGGTGGCAGGAGAAGAAGAGGAGGCGCTGGCGAACTTCCGGCAGATCTTGGCCAGTGGTTTTTCCGCTCAAAAAGTGTCAATCACTGGCGCGCTCAAGAACATACAGCTGCAGCTTGTGCTCAACCCCGCCCAAGAAGAGTGTTATCTGACGTGGACGCCGTCACGCAAGCGCCAACCCCGCATCCACTTGCGTAAGTTTCTGTCCTTGTCCTCAAAACGAGGTTGGGAGCCCAAATTGACGTGTACCTCTCACTGTCCTACAATGCACAAGACGACATCCAAGAGGTTGTCCCCGTGCTCAAAGAAGGAAACAAGCATGTTCCTCGGCTCGCGAACAAAGTGAGCTATCGACGCGGGCTCATCATTGTCTGCAGAAGCCACCACCGCGGTCGCGTAGTGTTGCAGATGGGCTCCAAACAGGAGCGGAAGGTGCTGCTGCTGGGTTTCAAGCGATTGCTCGAAGATCTCAACCGCTTCGCACCGACATTGGACGATACAGGCGCGATCCGGAAACAGCTGCCGCGAAGACAGAGCGCTGTTCTTTTCTTCGAGAAGGAACGCCACCAAGACGAGAATGATAAAGGAAGTTGTGACCAGTTCGTCAGCGATGAGGAATTCCTATCAAAAAGTACGAGAGGGGACGGGGCGGCGTCGACGCCTTCAGCCACTGCGTCGCCCTCGAAGATCAGCAAACGCCACTCAACATCCATTGAGCATTTCTACCATACGCGCTTCGACGATCCCCCCACCAGCGCTCCGGTGGCGGCACAAGCAGCTATAATGGCAGCAAACATCACTCGCCTGTCCCTCGAAAATGGTGATGTGATCCACCGGGAATAGTGATCAAATTTCTGACACATGAAGGGTATCGCTGCTCTCTATTCCTCCTTGGCGAGCATACCATTAACTGGAAAGAAAGTGCCGCCTCGCTGAACCACGCTTGGTGTTGCAATTGGAATGAACCAGAAGGGTAGCTCCTTGTACGTTCCCAGCACTTGCTGCAGATTGCAAAGAACGCCGAGGTTGAAGTAGTTGACGTAGTCTCCATCGCGTCTCTTTTCACAGTACTCAAGCGTGCTGTAGTTGAACGCTGTGAGTGCCACATGCGCCATGTAGAAGCACAATAGAGCAGCGCCCAGGCACGTGCCGAAGAAAAACACAAGCGAGACCTGTACGGACGAACATAAGCAAAGAATCCAGAGCGCTCATTGCGATAAGCGGCGCGATCTGTACCTGCAATGATGGAGACCACAGGCGAAGACGACCGTGAAAGAAGAGCGCGGTCGCATAGTCCAAGTTGTCGAGGAGGATGAAGCGGAAGATGAGGCTTGCGAGGTACAGGCACGTGGTCGAACTCCATCCAAGAAACTGCAAGAAGAACTTGTAGTTGTAATATCCAATGCACCTAAGACCATCAAAGCGCCACGAATCAGCGATCACTCAATTTGAAGTGCATTTGAATCGCAACCCGTGCGTACTTGTTGATGTAGACGCAGTGGTGATCCATCTTGAGCACGCAGCGTTTGCAGGAGCTACAATGATGCATGCGGTCGAATTTCCATACATTGCAACGCCGACAAAAGCGGCGAGTGCCGTTGGCCTTGGTCTCAACTGCCTCTCCTTGGGGCTCAGTTGACAGCAGCTCCTGCCGCTTTCGTCGAGGAACAAACGAGTCGGAAGACAAGAGACACTGGACGAGAGACGCGCAGAGCAGGAAGGTCATGACATGGAAGGCGCCGAGATGCAGCAGGGGCACCTTGCGCGCTAGAAGCTGCGGCTGTGCAAACCAGACGAACGATCCGTAGAGCCACGCGATGATGAATGCCACGACCACGGGTGGCACGTACCGCAGGCGGCGCGGCGCGCGGCACTCGCAACAGCACCCCATTGTCGAGTGCCCTATGCCCGATTTGGAGCTAAACAGCGATGACCATCACTCGTGCTTCTATCATGCCTGTGAAAATCGATACTCGACACTGTAACCGGAAGGAGTTTCGGGTTCACAGGGGAAAAGTTGCACTTGGCGGTAGGAAAGTTTCGACAGCCGTACTCGGTTCTTTCTCAAAGAGAAGCATTGAAGGCTACATAGCAGTAAGTGTCTGGCCAGCGGCGCCGCATTCACGAGACCTAGAGGAGAAATCCACAACGCGCTTCGCACCCACGTCACTACCCAACATGCTGCCACGCGTCGCGCCGCCGCCGCCGCCGTCGCACCACCACCACCGCCACACGCTCCACGCGATTAATGCGCAGCACTTCGCGCTCACGCCGCCCGCCGCAGACCCCAACTCGATGCACAGCGTGGTCGAGATCACGCGACAGCCGCCCGAGTCCTGGTATAAGGATCAGTTTGGGCGCAAGGCCACGTTCGAGGTTGCGGTGCGCCGCGTGGCGCGTGGCTGCGGTGCTTGCGCCGACCAGCGCCACCTGAACGTGCAGCTGCTCTACGAGAGCGGGAAGCCCGTCGAGAACCAGAATATTCTTCGCGTCGCGTCTGGACTGTGTCTTAATAAAGACGACCAAAGCACGCTTGCAATTCGCATCATGGAGGTATCCAAGAACCATCAGAATCAGGTATGCAGCTCCATATCGCTCGCTGGGTTTTGTTTTTGTGGTTAGGTGGGTGCCCACCGCTTGTGTTTTCAACGACCAGAGATTTCGCCTTCAAATATCGCTGCCCACGTGCCCACTGAAACATCTTGGTGCAGCTGTGGCAGGTGTGATGAGTGAACCAGTTCTCGTGCTTTCCAAAAAGGTGACGACTTTCACGCAATGATGTTGAAGAAGACGAACTGACCGATGGTGATTATTTGGTTCGTAGAATAAACGACCAGTGAAATCGGATGCAGAAGAAGCCGCTGAAAACAAGACCGTTCTGAAGTTGAAGAAATCGAAGCACGTTTCATCGCCCAACAATTCGATCAACGAGGTGGTCGATCCCTTTGGCACGCCAACAAGTCGACCTCGCGTGGCCGCCGAGTCGCCACCCGAGTTTGAAGAACTGAGAGAGGAGGGCCAGTGGGGAGCTGAAATTGTCCGGTTCCATAGTCCAAACCAGGGACTTTGCCTGTGGGCAAATGCAGCGTTCAACTTCATGCACAGGCTGCAGTGGCAGAATCGACTTGAAAATACCCACGAAGATGATGCCAAGTACCAATGCCCTTCGTGCCGAGCGACGTACACGTCACGTCCTGCCCATCGTCCCGAGTGCGACCTAGCACTCTTGCTTGAACAAACAGGTGCGCTTTTTAGCTTTCAGCTACGACCACATGAGAAACCGCGCTGATTGAATTCGCTAAATAGGTTCGATTGATGACTCACACTCCGCGGACAAGAGTGACAAACGGAGCCAGTTGACACGCGAGCAATCTTGTCATTCCCTGCAAGAACCGAGCGGGCATCATCACTCTATTAGATCAAGCGCAAGGCCGTCCATCTCTTCCTCAAAACACAACCATTTCATCAACAAAGACGATGTTTCGCCGCCGTCAATTGGCCTCGGTTCGACGTCGGTCGATCTACTAGCGAAAAATCTCAACCTCGGATCGTGGGAAGGATACTCAAGCTTGTCAAAGATCATGTTCAGGTAACGCATTTTACATGCGGTGTAGCTGGGCGAAAACTCACTCACTCTCTTGGTGACCACTAGCTTGGAAGCAGGCATCAAACATCCCGTCGATGTGAACACATCATTAAGAGGAGGAAGCAAAGACCACAAGTCCAGCGATGTATCCATGAATTCGCTAATGAGTGGCGGTGGCGGCTGGTCGTTCGCGACACCACCTCAGACGGGCCAGCTATCGTTAAATCTTTCGTCACTGCTGTCCAGTGTTAAGGGACTCTCCCCTGACACTGCAGCTTTTCTCCAAGAACAGGAAGCGGAATTGACAGGGGACGCAAGTCTCCTGCGGTCTCTGAGCAAAGTCAGCTTGAGTGACTTTCTCCCGGACGGAAACTCTGATCGTCTAACTGATGGCTGTGGTGAAGACCTGCGATCGGCTGTGACTTCCCTGGCGAATGTTTTGACGGACGAGTCCAAGAGCAGTGCCACAGAGAATGCAGTGATGACGATTGCAAGTGTCGATTTTCACAACTGCGGATACCCAGCATTTGACTCGTCGAATGCTCTCGTCGGATCATACTTTCTGTCGGAGAAAAAGGTAGACGTGCGGCGTGAGCGATAGATAGGATTGCCTTGATTATGCTGATTTGCGCACTTCGTGGTTTTGTAGACTCAGCCCGAGCTGCGCTTTCTTCCGAATCTGTACCCGCTGCCGCCTCAGATGCTGCAAGACCTCGAGACGAGCCTTGTCACGTGGAGGCAAAAACCGAACATCTTGGTTCACGCACGCAGCGACACGAACGGGCAATCGCTCTCCCAGTTGAAGACACGAGTTGTTGAGGCGTTAACTGCACAGCGATCTATCTAACTGTATCAAAAGCGATTTCAACCTTTGTTTCGAGATAGCGCGTTCATAACTGTTCATTTATTTCGTCAAAGAAACCAACCGAGGTCAAAGCAAGCAGCAGAACGACATGGGCAAAGCGGACTTCCTCACGGCCAAGGCCATTGGCAACCGCATGAAGGCGAAGGGCCTGCAGAAGCTGCGCTGGTTCTGTCAAGTATGTCAGAAGCAGTGTCGCGATGAGAACGGCTTCAAGTGTCACACGACGTCCGAGAGCCACCAGCGGCAGATGCTCATCGTCGCCAACAACCCCGACAAATTCCTCAGCGAGTACAGCGACGAGTTTGAAAAAACGTTCCTGGAGAACCTGCGTCGGCGCCACGGCACCAAGCGGATGGCCGCGAATGTCGTGTACAACGAATACATTGCAGACAAGCTGCACATCCACATGAACGCCACCCAGTGGACGACGCTTGGGAGCTTTGTGCAGTATCTCGGCCGCAAGGGCAAGTGCGTTGTGGACGAGACCGAGAAAGGCTGGTTCATGCAGTACATCGACCGCGATCCGCGCGCTCTGGCTCGCCAGGAAGAGCTGGAGAAGAAGAAGAAGACTGATCTGGACCATGAAGAGCGGAACCGGCTGTTCATCGAGCGCCAGTTGAAACTCGCACAGGAGGCTCGCAAGAATGACGCGGAAGGCGGAGGTGCCGCTGCGGACGACGAGCTCAGACCGACTAAGATCCGACGACTAGACGGTGACGACAAAATTTTGATCTCTTTTGGTGCCCCGAAGGATGCACCCAATGTCAAGTCCCAGCCGCGGAGCGTGGCGAACATTTTCGCCCAAGGCAGCGAGCTGCTACAGGACAGCAGCTCGTCGCGTCCGTCCGGCCCGCGCGAAATTAGTGCCCTCAAGCAGGAGTTCGAATACCACAAAGCGAAGGAAACACAGCTCAAGCGGCGACGAGTGGATGAGGTCCGTCAGGCTCACTGGCTCACTACGGGTATTATTGTCAAAGTCATGAACAAGAAAGTCGCCAGTGGCAAATACTACAAGCTCAAGGGTGAGGTCGTCGGCGTTGAAGACCGATTCGGCGCGACAGTGGAAATGGTAGACTCAGGCGACGTGCTACAGCTGGACCAGGACGATTTGGAGACTGTGATTCCTAAAGTGGGGCGCCGCGTGAAGATTGTCAACGGAGTCGGAAGAGGCGCAGTGGCCAAACTGCTCTCCATCGACGTGAACAAGTTCAGCGCCAGTGTCCGCATCGAATCTGGAAGTCGAAAGTACGTATGGACAATTTTGTGAGGGACATGCCGGAAGGTTGAGGGCTGATGGGCTTGCATTTGCTGCTCCAGGGGTGATGTACTCGACTACGTGGAGTATGAAGACATTTGCAGGCTCGTCGATAGTAGTACGACTGAAAGGCGCTGAAAACCTATACTACGTAGTATGTAAACTACCACTGCGTACGGTCGCCATTTTGAATTAGCAACTTCTGCGGATGGAGTGACTAAGGAGTTGGTCGTGTTTGGCAAGCAAGCGTATCCTCTGAACAGAGAAGCCAAATAAATGGTTCGATCAAATAAAAGAGGTCCTTCAACAACTCACGCACCATCATCCACACTGCCATTTGCGCTCTCCCGAGCGCTTTCCTCCATATCTTCATCATCCTGGTCTCCGCGTTTGTTGCTCTCGTCTTCCTCTTCCTCCATCGTCACATCTTCATCCAGAGTAGCCTTCAGATTCTGGATCGTCGCCATGAGAAGCACGAACTGCTTTGTTCGTAAGTCGATTTTGTCGTCTACCATGGATAGAGCAGCCTGCGCTTCGCCAAGTCGCTTCTCCTCGATCGCTAGTTCCCTATAGCCATCAGCAAATAGCCCATGTGATCCTCGGTATCCTCATTGCATCCACTAACCATTTCTCTACACGTACGCTGCAAGCTCTCGTCGTGATGGCAGTTCATTGATGACGCGCGAGATGGACTCATACTCTTCCTTGTACGCGCGAACAGTTTTCTCCACGTGAACTTTGGCGTGAAGCTCCTCAATTTCCTTGGACACTTTGGTTACGGATGCGTCTATAGTCGGCATCATCCAGTTAGCGACAGCGTGTTGCCAACTACGCGGCGCCACCTGGGTAGTGAAGCACACACCGATGTCGTCATTCAGCGTCGCGTACGCTTCCAGCTCGCGCTCGGACGTGTAGCTCAGAATGTCGACCTTATTCGCCTCAAACTCAAGCTGCTCCATCTCCCACAGCAGCGACTCGACTTCCTGCTTGCTGTGACCGACGACCATGCGTGTTAGTCCATCTGAAAATGTGAACTCTTCTCAGCTCCGCTACGCTGCCCACGAACCACAGATCGCGGTCCATGCCGTCTTCCGCGAGCTCATCAAAAAGCCCTAGCACGCTCTCGGCGCACTTCTTGAGCCCGGTCTTGCCTAGCGTGCTGGTCCGGGTCAGCAGACGCCGGCGGATCACGACATCTACAATCACCTCATACTCGTCAGCACATTGACGGTCCGCAGGCTTATCCATACCCCCGCACAGTGCCCGTACCTTCATCCGCCATGGTCGAAGGTTGGCTTGCGCGAAATGGCACGACGAGGAAGTTCGTGGGTTTCAAATATGATAAGTACGCGCGTACTTACCGACATGAATACCAACGACGAAAGGTCACGTCCGCCTGTCAATACATCGACGTCACGTCGGCAATCAACCACGGAGTCCGAGGCGGAGCGTGTGTACAGTAGCTGCTGGCCACTTCTACTAACGTCGACACTCGTTCTCGCTCTGCACGTCGTCAATGTGGTTCGGTGTGGCGCCGGCGCCCGCCCCGAGTCCGCGCACCAACACGCAGGCGTTTCACCCGCCGCACTGTTCTTGCGCTCGCCACGGGGGGAAGCTGGCCGCGCCTACGTCGCCGCGGGCACGCGACTCGACACCGAGCCGCGACCAACCGTCTCACCGCATAAACAACCCAGTGCTTGGCTGGACGCAACAGGAGCGGACACCGCGCCACGCGGTCCGCCTTGCGCACTCACCGCGGGCCTTCGGGGCAAATTTAAGTGCAGGGCGATCAGTGGAGACGGTCATTGGAACGCATCCACGCAGTGTAGTGGTGAACAGAGTCGGAGTGAATGAGGAGGATTTTACAGCTTTAGAAGCTCTCGACCACAGATCACGAGTCGGCAGGCTATCGAGGCGGCTTTCCAAGCACAGGTCTCCTCAGGGAGATGGGGGGGTGACCACCACAAACGAGTTCCAGATCAACCCGATTGACGGCGAAAATGACGCACGCTGTGCATTCGTGAGTGCCTCTTCCGACTGCGTGGAGCGAGGCAGTCGCCTGCCGATGGTTTCCATGCGTTCAAGATCCAGAGAAGGAACGGTTAGCGGCTTGCTACGACCTCGATCGGGCCGGATGATGCCCGCCGACGGCGATATTGACAGCAGGTATGAGACTATCTGAACATCCATTGTCCCGCTCAGTTGCCCCTGACAACTGCACTGCATGCATGATTCGTTGTGTAGAGCCACAAGCCCGTTGTCTGGGGAATTGTTTCCGGCTCTTCCAGCACCGATCAAGTCTCGCCGCAGCTCCCGCGGTCACTCGCGCGGTGGCGAAAGAAGCACACACATGGCATCCGGCACAGCCTCCCAAAAACCCTCTCAGCTCGGCGCGACAGAGGAGAGCATCTTCCTACCCCCACCGATGACCGAACGTCCCCAGCCAATGAACCTTGTCGGTCACACGTCCAGCGTCGGCGTCGTTCTTGTCGATGACGAGAGCTTCATCGTTTCGTGCTCCATCGACGGATCCGTGAAAGTCTGGTCACGGCTGACTCACGAATGCTTGTACACGCTTTACGGCCACGATGACGCGGTCTCGAGCGTGGACCTGTCACCCGAGTGGCTCGTGTCTGGATCGCACGACACGACGTTGCGCGTGTACGAACGCGCCCACGGGTTCCGCTTCATCCATGCACTCGAAGGCCACAGTGGGCATGTAACTCGTGTAGAGTTGGTGGGTCACCATCAGCCAGCCCACGCCGTGATAAGCTGCTCGGATGATGCGACACTGCGGCTCTGGGGCGTCGAACGAGGCGACTGCCTCGCTGTGTTCAAAGCGCATTTGTCGCGCATCACATGTCTGCTCGTGCTCCCGCTTCCGATTGGTATCATCTGTTCCGGATCTGCCGACGCGTCGGTTTGCTTCTGGGACGTCGCCCCCATACCAGACAGAACTCAGTCGACGCTACAACCACCAGCACTACCACAGTGCTGCACGGCATCGAGAACATTTCGAGCGCACAAGTCCACCGTCCAAAGTCTGCTGTCGGGAAGCTCAGTGATAGACTTCAACAAAGGAGCCGGTAGTACGGGTTCTTTCGGCCATCTTGTGTTCAGTTGTTCAAACGACGGGACGATCCAGTGGTTCGATGTGCTCACTCGAGAGCATTTAGGGTGTCTTGACTCGGTGCGGTCACCAGTGTACTCAATGGCGCTGCATCCCACGCTTGGATTCCTTGTTTGTTCAACGGGGGACGGTCGGCTGCTCGTGTATAGCGACTTGACAACTGGAAAGGGTCGGGATGTGACAAAACGAGAGCTCAAAGTGGCGCCAAAGTGGATATCCTCATTGCAACTGCTACGCGGGCGTCTCCTGGCTTGCGCCTCTGAAGGCGATCTGTACGTCGTGAATCTTGAGAGGCCTCGTACCGAGCGCATCATCGCCACGGTGCATGGTTTCCTCAATTGTGTTCGCTGGCTCAAGCCTGAGAGGCTCGTGACAAGTGGCGAAGACAATGTTATCAAAGTGTGGCCGATCCTCTAGATGTCTCTTGTCTGAGTTGCTGCCAGTTGTGCCAGATTTTCCTTGTGAAGTGGTGACTCGTTTTCGTGGCGTGATAGTGCAGTCTGGCTCGAGAACTTGCGTCGACAGAGGAGACAGCATGTTCCCACCGCAAACACCGCGCTCTCAGTGGCGACGCTCGCTCTGCTTGCTTCATTTGGTGAGTTAGACGGATCACTCCGAGCTCGTTTCCACGCTGTCCAGTGGTACGCGCGTGCTTGAACGTCTGGGTCATCTACGACATGGTCACTGTGCTGCGGTGGCGCTCTTGACGAGTGGTTCTTGGTCCGCCGGCAGGAATCACCTTCAGCGCCGTCGTACTCGCGATCAAAGCCTTGCTGGAGGAATTCTGCTCTAGCTTGCGCTTCTTCCTCCGCTTGGAACTGAGACCAAATCTCTTCGGGCGTGCGCCAGCGCCACGAAGATGTCTGCTCTTGATAAGTCTTAGGGGGCGGAGGAGGCGGCGGCGGTCGCTTCTTCTCGCGCTGCTTCCGTGGGAAATGTGGAGATGCAGATTGATGTGGGCGTGGTGGTCGAGGCTGCCTAGGCGGTGGCGGTGGTGGCGACGGCTTTGAACCTCGCTTCAATCCAGTCAAGTAGACGCGCTGGGTGTACTCGCTGGAAAGACACTCGTACGCTTCGCTCAGGCGCTTGAACGCTTCCACGGCACCTTAAGGACCCCCGACTCACAAAAAATCAGTACTGTACCCATTGGTTGCGCGCAGTGACCGCGACGCACCATCCACTCTGTTTTTGTCAGGATGGACTCGAATTGCCAGCACTTTGTACTGGCGGCGGACGACTGCCGACTCGGCCGCGCCGAGTGGGAGCTCCAGCACATCAAAAAGAGTGCTTGTCACGCGCAGCGAGTAGCGCTTGTTAGCGACACGTCAGCAGCCACATTATGCGGTTGCAAGAGCCACGAACCTGGCGCCAAGAACGCGAGCGATCGCAGCTGCGTTGGCCGCCATGGGTGGCTGTGGAAACCTCTCTAACAGGAAACTTTGCATGCATGTGAACACTCTTATTAGTACATTCAATCCAAATGCACATTAAACTAGTACATTTCACTCGTCTTCAGGCGACGCCATGGGTTCATCGTCGTCCTCGTCCTCGTCCTCGTCGCCATTATCGCCGTCGCTCGCGTGCGGTTCCATGTTCTCCTTCTGCTCTTCCGTGCCCATAAGCTCATGTTTCTCAACAGTTTCCCTCTTGACTGCTGGCTCCTCGTCCTGCGGTCGTGCTGAGTGCTCGGCGTCGCTGGTCTCGCTATCGTTCTCGTCCTCGTTACCAGTGGCGGCGTCCGCAGAGACGTGCTGGCGCTTGTGCAGCTTGTTCATAAGCGCTTGAATGCGACGCAGAACATTCAAATCCTCCGCCACGACCTCCGTGTCATAAGGCTGCCATGTCGAGACATACACGAATGATGATACATGAGAAAGTGGCTCAGCACAACAGCACCCAGTTGTGATCCACCGTACCTCACGTTGCAATTCAAGCAGCAACTCCTGGTATTGCGCCAGGTCCACGCCGTCGGGAACCGTGGTTGCGCTCATCGTCACGTGCGCGGAATCTGTCAGGTGGCTGCCAAGTATAGACTCGACCTGCTCGAACAAGTGTTGGTGCTCCAGTGGGAGGTACTCGTTGTGGCGCCGCTTCTTCCGCTCATTGTCGATTGCCTCTTCGAGCTTCTCAACGTTGCGGCGGTGGATGAAGCCGTGTCCCCACGGATACACAACGATGCAGCACCGGTCGGCGTGTCGGTAGCCACGCAGATATCCGGCACCTACGGGCGTCGCCACGAGGTCGTCAAGACGCATGCCGCCTGTTCCATCATCGTGTTAGACATCGAAGTATCGCGTCACCAAGCGCACTGTTTCTTCGAATACGGCATCGCCACTCACCAACGACGTGCTCTTTGCGCAGCACAAATCCCTCGACTGGGTCTTTCGTCCACTCGCGCAGGAAACGCGCAACTTGATCTTTGAGGCGCAGCGCGAGCAGTGCCTTCTGCGAGAACGATAGCTTCGAGTCGCTTTTCGCGAGAGCCGCAAGGGTCTCGCCCAGCGCTCTCTCCAGTCGCGGCTTGTGCTGCGGCGACCGCAGCAGCTGCTGTGCCTTCGTCGCGAGCTGCGCGAACGTGTCCACTTTGCGCGAAGGCACGGCTGCGACGGCCTGCAGCAGGTGGAGCCAGCGCATGTCACGCTCCTCGTACGTATGCGCGGGCGGTGCAAGGAGCTTGAGCAGCAGGCTCGAACCGGTAGGGACGCTGAACACGAGCGCATTGCGGTTGTCTACTTTAGCGCATTGCGCTTCGCACGTGGTGAACAGCGGCAGTCGGTCGTCCAACACGGGCGGCGCGGCGCTCGCTGGAGTCGCAGGCACCGTCAGCGCAGACGAGATGGATGCGTGGGCGGTGCTCGGAGACGTGAAGCTCGCGAGTGGTGCGGGCGCGAGCGCTGCAGGCGGCGCCGGCGCTATGGCAGTTGGCGCGGCCATGGAGTCCAGATTGTCCTGGATGTTGTTGACGGCTCCAACCACCCAATCACCCGTCGTCTCGAGGTGGGTTATTGAGTATGGAGAATCAAACGGACATCCAACGTCAGTTCGTTCACTCGCAATGATCCCACGGAGGCCTCTGGCGTCGGATTTGGCGTTGGCGCTGCGGCTGCGGCTCCGCGGTGGCGACGCGCTCGCTGGAGTGGCGCCGTTCTCTAGCAAGCGGCGGACGCGCTACGGAGACGACGGCGAGCTCAAGCGCCGCGATAAGCTCTTCTCGGCGCTGCGAGTCAAGCAGCAGGAACAGCTCCAGCGGCTGCGCGAGACGCTCGCGCGCGAGGAGCGGGAGGCTGCGGGGAGACAACGCCACGAAGACAGCGCTGCGGAGCTGGCGGCAATCGCTGCATCTTCCTCCTCTAGTTCGCGCAAGGATGCCGCATCGGCTCAACAAGCAGCTACCAACGGTGCCAGTAGCGGCAGCGACAACGCGGCACCCGACCAAGACGATGAAGCGGCGGCGAAGCGCAAACGCAAGCAGCTGCGTGACTTCGAGCGCATGATGGCACACAAGGCCGCGCGCCAGGACAAAGCCAAGCTTCTCCCACTCTTCCGTGAGGACTCGGCGCTGGGGAGACTCTATGGCAGCGGCCGTACGCTCAAGGACTTCGATAACTTGCCCGAACTCTCGTTCGATGGGCCGATCGACGTGATCCATTCGGCCGAAGACGAGCTCCCGTTCGTCTCGTACCTGGCTCAGCAACGCGTCATTGGCGTAGACACAGAGTCGATGCCGCGCTTCGACACGAAGAATCGGCCGAACCCGGTCTGTCTGATCCAGATCGCTACCCTCGGCAGATCGTTTCTGTATCGGATACCTCGCGGCGGGGCGCTGGCTCCGCACTTGCGGATAATGCTCGAGGACCCCGCGGTGGTTAAAGTGGGCCACTCACTCGACGACGACTTCCGGCTGTTGAAAAAGTCCGAGCTCGTCAGTGCCGTGGCGACGACGGTTGACACGCTGCCAGTCGCGACCAAGCTCGGATGCCTGCGCCCAGGACTCAAGACGCTCTGCAAACTGTTCCTGAATGGAAACATCTCGAAAGAGATGCAGGTCTCGAATTGGGAGGCGACAGAGCTGAGTGCCGACCAAATTCGATATGCCGCTACGGATGCATGGGCCCCGCTCCGAGGTACGGTCTGTTGCGATTCGTGTGTGGTTGTCAGATTTGCTTCTGCAGTTTATTGATCAAGAAACTTTGTGTTGCTGTCAGTGATGCTCGAGATGATACAGCTGGACGAGGCCAAAGCCCTCCTGCTCGTGAAGAGCTACTCTGCTGCACGTGGAAAATCCGTCAGTGGATCGCAGGAGCGCGCGCTTGCCACCCTTGAAGACTGCGTTTTAGAGCATCGAGCGCAAAGTTTAGAGGAGCGAGTGGTCTAGAAATTGAGCTTAGGCGGTTGCAATCAGGTGCGGTCGTCAACTACACAACTGAATGGGAACCAGCCTTCGTTTCCGCTTGCACTCATGGACCCGTACGCCCACAATCCGTCGTCACGCCACTCGCAATGGGCAACAAGCACGAGGTGGCCGAATGCCAGCGTCAACTCCGTTGACTCGGCATCTCTTGCAAGAGTTGGGCTAGGTACGTGGACGCGTCTAACTGAGAATGGCGTTGATGTTGGAATCCACTCGACGTATGTGCACGGAAACCAACCAACTTCAACGGTCTCGGCCGCAGAGTACTGTCCGCTGCTCATGTGCTTGCCGCGCCACCAGCCGAACTCGTTTACTCCGGCGACGATCAGCGTCTGACCTTCCTTCAGCGACAATTCGTTCGCATCTCCTGCCGTGTAGTCAGCCAGTGCGCGGACTCGCCCGATCTCTCCCCATGCAAATGAAGAGGCTGACGGTCGGCGCGACACTGGTAGCTCCTGCCATGGCGACTGGGCGACTCCACTAGAAATGCCTTCGTCGCCACTCGCCTCATCACTGGAATATAAGGTCGCGATCTCCCCAGCCTCGGACGCATCCGCAGATCCAGTTGATGACCGATTGGACGGCGAATCGACGGACGCTGAGCTCTCCGACACAGCAGACGAAGACAAACGCAACTCGGAGGGTTGTGGCTCTGCTGGACTCGCAGAGGGCTCGTCAACTGATGGAAAGCGCAGCACATCATCTCACCTAAGAGCTCATCATGGCGGATTTAAGCGAGTCTAACTGACCTGGATGGCTGACGTCCAACTTTCCTGTCCGCTCAGCTGAAGCTTGTGGAGACTGGTCTTGCCATTGAGCAAGAGCGCCGCTGTCGCCTGTGAGAAACGGATGAAGGAGCAGCTCGCCCGCCGACGGCCGCGCGTTCGGATCTTTGACGAAACAGCCCCGAAGAAACGACTTGGCGCCTGCCGACAGCGCCGCAGACAAAGGCGGCGTCGCGTCTTTCGACGCGATGTGAAACATCGCTGTCAACGGATTCGAGTGGTTCTCCTACTTAGTCATCAACGGGTGTCAGCCCATGCATTTGTCTGATCCACGTTGGCGCAAGGCAACAACAGCACCCAAGGCGGCTTCCCCGTCACGAGCTCGATCAGAACGCAGCCGATCCCCCAGACGTCAGCTTTGCACCAACCATTTGCGCCGCGCTCAGCTCGGACGAGTTCAGGGGCCATCCAATACGGGGAGCCTAGCCCGTCACGTACTGACCTGCCAGCAACAGTGCCGAACGTATAAGCATTGCCTTGTCCCAACCTCCACTCGTCACCACGACAGATACTCTACCTCGCTGTCTCATGCTCATGAGCGAACTCGTCGTCATCCGTCTCGGCGTGCTCGTGACTGCGAGTGCTACACGCAGCCGAGCCGAAGTCGGCGATTTTCACGGTTCCATCGTCCGCGAGCAGCAAGTTGGCGCACTTGAGGTCGCGATGCGCGACGCCGACGCGGTGCAAGTACGCGACGCCCTCGGTGAGCTGCTGTGTGAAGTGACGCGCTGCTGCCTCGGGAAACGGCCCGAGCTCCTTCAGCAGTCTGTGGCAACAAGAGAAAATCTCATCAATTGCTGTGCTTTCTTCGCGTGCCTTGCAGTAGGCTGGTCGCACTTGCTAACGGAGCCAGCGGGGATGTGTTCCATGAAGATCCGGTACATAGACCCGAACCGCTCTACGCAACACATAATCATGCTCAGAATCCTGCGTCAAGAGGTCAGCTCCTGGAAGAGTCGGTGGATACCGAATCCCAAGAACCGGACGATGTTCGGATGCTGAACATTCTGAACGATGTCCACTTCGCGCTCGATTTTCGCGAGCGGCAAGACCCGCTGCATACTGAGCGAGGACGTGTCGTTGCCCTGCTCGACCTCCTCTTGGATGTAGATCTGTTTGACAGCGAGGAAGTCGGCGCTGCCTCCTCCAACAAGTGAGGCTCAACTGGCGGCTTACCCATCCCACACTGTCTATGAACGCACCTGGGAACCCGCAACGCCAGAACGACCTGGCCGAAGCGGCCAGAGCCAATTGTAGGACCTTGCTGCCATACGAGCGTCCTATGCGACGCAGCGACCAGCTTCACAGTCAATGAACAAGCAGTGAACCATGTCGTGTGGCCATCCATGACTGTGAGACGCACTCGTTGGCCAGGAACGAAAGCTGCAGCTCTGGCTCTACGGGCAAGCCACCAACGCATTCATCCGCACACGACGTGGAAGCCGTCGCCATGGCTTTGAGAACAAGAGCAGATACTGGGTGGGCTCTCTGTAAGAAGAGTGGCACGTGAAGAGGCGCGGCAAGTTCAGACCGATCCACTTCAACATCAGAATCGTGTATTGATTTACTAGAAGGAAGCGAGCCTCTCGCCGCTCTCTTCTGTGACATGGTGGCTCGGTCCACTTGGCTGGCGCCTATGAGTCAGTCACAGGCTGTGACGAAAGCCACGGCAGTACAGTACGATTCTGAAGCAATCCTGTAGCAGCAGCAGCGCACGCGGCAATGGCGCATACACTTGCCGCGGGTGTGCCAAAAGCTCACATCCATTGGCTCGTTTGCGTCCCAGCCCCTCGACACAAGAATCTTCTAGCTCACTATCATCCAATCATATCTCGTCAAGACCTTTCCCCGCCAATCAAACGATTTCCATACTTCGTCCGTTTGCGCAAACTGGACAAGCGAAAGAGTGCTGGCCTGTCTCTCCCCTCAGGTTTTGCGAAAACGATCTTGGGCAGGTGCTGCTGCTGTTGGAGTGGTGAGCTCCTCGCTACGGGGAGGCTCATTCCGCTTTTCGCGCTTTGCCCGGCAGCTCTCCGTCCGCTCTCCCTCCGCCCCTCCATGCGTCTCTTTGCCAAGTCCATGCGCGCCGCCTCCAGCTCCATGCTCGCGCCCAACCGCCGCGCCTTTGGCACCAAGGCCTCGCAGCTCAACTCCAAGGTCTTCGCGGACCAGCTCAAGACGGTGCAGATGGCCGACCAGGCCGAGACCGTGCTGCCCGGCGGCCGCAACCTCTTCCCGCTGCTGCCCAAGGCCTTTGACGGCGTCAAGCAGATCGGCGTCATCGGCTGGGGCTCACAGGGCCCGGCCCAGGCGCAGAACCTGCGCGACTCGCTGGAGCAGACCGACATCAAGGTCAAAGTCGGTCTGCGCGAGAACTCGTCCTCGTTTGCCAAAGCCCGCGAGGCCGGCTTCTCGGAGGACGCCGGCACGCTCGGCGAGATGTTCCAGGTCATCAAGGAGTCTGATATGGTCCTGTTGCTGATCAGCGACGCCGCCAGCACTGAGCTCTACCCCAAGGTCTTCCCGCTGCTCAAGGACGGCGCCACGCTCGGCCTCTCGCACGGCTACCTGCTCGGTCACCTCAAGTCGGTTGGTGAAGAGTTCCCCAAGAACGTGAACGTTGTCATGGTGGCGCCCAAGGGCATGGGCCCCAGTGTGCGCCGCCTGTACGTTCAGGGCAAGGAAGTGAACGGCGCGGGCATCAACGCCAGCGTTGCCATCCACCAGGACGTGAACGGCAAGGCCACCGAGCACGCACTCGGATGGAGCGTCGGTCTCGGCTCGCCGTACACGTTCTACACGACGCTGGAGGACGAGTACAAGTCGGACATTTTCGGCGAGCGCTGTATCCTGCTGGGCGGTGTCCACGGTCTGATCGAGGCGCTCTTCCGCCGCTACGTGCAGCAGGGCATGTCGCACGAGGACGCGTTCAAGAACTCGGCCGAGTGCATCACGGGCCCGCTCAACACGACGATCTCGCACCACGGCATCAAGGCCGTGCACGAGCACTTCAAGGGCGAGGACCGTAAGATCTTCGAGAAGGCCTACGCCGCCGCCTACACGCCGTGCCGCGACATCATCGAGGAGTGCTACGACGACGTGGCCTGCGGCAACGAGATCCGCAGTGTCAACAACGCCGTGGCTCGCCACGACCGCCTGCCCATGGGCAAGATCGACCAGACGCTCACGTGGAAGGTCGGCGAGAAGGTGCGCGCAGCGCGCGACGGCAACTTCATCATGAATCCATTCACATGCGGCACCTACTGCGCTATGATGATGGCGCAGATCGACCTGCTGATCGACCGCGGCCACTGCTATTCGGAGGTCGCGAACGAGTCGGTCATCGAGTCGGTAGACTCGCTCAACCCGTACATGCATGCGCGTGGCGTCGCCTACATGGTCGACAACTGCTCGACCACCGCGCGTCTGGGCTCGCGCAAGTGGGCGCCTCGCTTCGACTACCTGCTGACCGAGCAGGCGTTCGTCGCGGTGGACGAGAACAGAATACCGCTGGAGGCCAAGCTCATGAGCGAGTTCAAGGACCACACCATCCACGAGATTCTGGCAGTCTGCGGCAGCTTGCGCCCGAGCGTCGACATCGCGGTCCAGTAAACGCGGTACTTGCGCTTGCTTGGACGGCCCCGGCGACTGCTGCCGTCGCCGCGGCTCGTCTTCTTCTATCGTACACTCGTTTCTGTCTGCACGACTTGACTGTAGGTTGTTTACCTATTGCTGACTACGCTTCCAATATACGCTCTCATTTACAACCCCCACTCGGGAGCCCTACAGAACTTGCAGACCAGTATGTCACACGTGTACGTAGTTGTATGTCGCCTCTGGACTTTGGTAGTAGTAGTAGTGCCCAGAATTTCTGTCAGCCTGCTTCAGGTTAGGCGTCTTCAGAACGAAAAGAGGCAAACCCAAGGCTTCGACCCGACTGCCAGATAGATATGGGGCGGCGGGGAACAGGCACCAGGACGACGTCCGGTGGTGGAAATGGCGGAGGTGTACTGTATTGTATTAGTTGGCGGCCTTGCGGCTGTTGGTTCGCTTGATGGTGGCAGTCTTGGCAACGTCCGGGGCGTCACCCCCCGCTGCCGCTGGCTCCGCCGTCTCGAGTTGGATTTGGCCCGTGGCTTCGAGGAGCTCGCGGCATTTGGCGATCCAGTTGACGAGCTCTTCCAGTTTGACTGCAATGGACACAAACAAGTCGAGTTAGTCGCCCATCCACCGCGTACCCTTCTACTAAAAACAAGCAAACTCACTCATTCCGTCGCTGTCCTCGTCGATGCGCGAGATGACCCACTCGACGTCCTCCTCCGTGTTGGATTTGCGCAGGATGGTCATCACGGCGTGCTTGAGCTCTTCTGCCGAGACCACGCCGTCGCTGTCGCGATCCAAGATGTTGAGCTTGTCGCCCACGTCGCGGTCGACCTTGTCGAGCTCCACCTCGAGGCTCGAGAGCATCGAGTCGAGCCGCTTGAGCATGCGGCCCGCGGTCTTGTTCTCGCGCGTCTGAGCGCCGATGCGGCCGGCAGCGAGCAGTCCTTCGACGTCCATCTCGGTCTTGCTCTGCTTCATCTGATCGACGAGTTGGCGCTCCTTCTCCACGATCGACTTGAACGCCAGCGACTCGAGCGCACTCAGCTCTTCGAGGCTGATGATGTTCTCAATCGACTTCGGTGCTGGAGCGGCGGTGCCCGCTAGAGTGGCGTCGGGAGTCAGACCGATGGCCTCGGCCGCTTCGAAGACCGGCTCGCTCTCGCTCTTCTTCGCTGTCTTCTTAGCGGCCTGTTCAGCCGCAGGGGTCGACACCTTTGGTGCTTCGGCCGTCGAGCCCGTCGTCGCAGCATCTGCCAACGCCTGAGCAGCAGCGGTGACAGCAGCCGTCACCTCGGCAGCGGCCGCTTCCTCGTCCGCCTTGCGCTTGGCCTCGCTTCGGAACTTCTCTTCGTCGGCGATCATTTCGTTCTGGTAGCGGATCGACTCGAGCTTGAGCTCACGCATCTCCGTGCTTTCCTTGCTCGACGATGTCGCCGAAAGCGCGACTTCGGTCACGACCTCCTCGTCCATGGACGAGAGCGACGTGGCGAGCGCGGCTTCGGGGCTATCGGTGGCCGTGATGTTCAGCGCGCGCGACAGGATGAGCAGTGAGGTCGGCACATTCTTGTTGATTGAGAGATCAAGCCACTGGCGCATCTGGCGCATGTATCCAGCCTTGGTGAGGCCGGTCGCGCGCATGCCACGCTCCATGCACGCCTGCTGGAGCTCTTCCTTGTCGAGCGAATCGAGTCCTTCCCAGATGATGTCCTGGTCGTCCTTTTTCAGCTGGCGGATGCGACTGCGAAGCGTGAAGCGCAGAAAGTTATCGTTGCCGTAGTGCTGGACGCCCATGTAGCGACACATTCCCACGAGCTGCGGACGCGAGATATTGTCAAGCATCAGTTCATCGTTGAACAGCGCCGCGACCTTGAGCGTCTCCTCCGCCGACACTGGCTCGCCGCGCTGGGCGCGCTCCACGAAGCTCATGACCTCACTCGCGGTGGCCTTGTGCTCTTCAGTCACGCCTTCCGTGTCGCGTGTGTCCTGCATGACTTCCTTCACCGTCTCCTGGAGAAACTCGGCGAGCGACACGCGGAGCGTCAGCTGGCGCTTCATGTCTTCTTCACGCTGAAACGAGTCCTTGTAGGTGCTCGGCAGCATGTTGGGGAACATCTTGAGCGCGACGGGTAGGAGAAGCTCCATGAACGGCACGATCACGAAGAACGCGAACGGCACAAGGCGCAGCAGATCAGCGACCGTGCGCTGCAGCTGCTTCCGCTCTCGGCGCGACAAGGCATTGCCCTTCAGCAGACGGCGCACAATTCGCGTCGAGGTCGTTACGTCAGCGTACAGCAGCTTCGTGCCAAGCCAGTAGTGCTTGGCCTCGTGCTTGACCTTCTCTTTGATCATGGCGAGCCAGGCCTTGACGGCGGCCGGGTCTTTGTAGATGAGTTGGACGCCGCGCAACAGGGCCTTGATGCCACTGAGCGTGAGCTGCGGCGCGCGCTTGATCAGCGATAGCGCCTGCTCCGAGACCTTGGGGATCTGCTGGTTGAGATTGTCGACGCGGATCAGCTGGCGCTCGCCACCCTTCTCGAGCGCCGACACCAGCTTCTCTTCTTGCGCTTTGATCTTGCTGCGGCGGCGCCGAGCGGCCGCGATGCGCTTCTTCGCCAGCGCCGCGTCGGCCGCTGAGACCGGCGCGACCGTCGGTGGCTCGTTTGTGTTGGTGGACGACGTGTTGTACGACCGCGCAAACACCGCAAGCGCGTAGCTGTTGTACGCTGGCAGCGGCGCATTCGCATAGCCCGCCGGCCGCAGGAGGGCATGACAGGCGCCATAGAGTCTTCGCTGCGTGCCGCGCGTGTCGTTGCGGCGCGAGAGGTCGTCGCGGTCGAGGCTGAGGACGCCGAGCGCGCTCGCGTGGTGGTGGTTGACGCGCGCGAGCAGCGACGGGCGCGGCGCGATAGGCGGATGCCGAAGCAGCACGGCGCTGCGTTGCGCTATGGCTTGGACGCGCGAGCGGAGCATGGCCGAGACGGTGGGAGATGTACGAGGCGTCTTGGGCTATGAGACGATGAGCTGTTGGCGCTAAAGAGAGCTGCGTACGAACGTGCAGTGCTGTACCAACGTTTCAACGGGTCGCCGAGGTGGATCGGAGCGTCCATCAACTGAAACAGACTGTCAACCACGGAGCCCACGGGTTTCGGCCCGGATCCTGCTGATTTCTATGGTGAACCCGAAAAAGAGAGTGATTGTTGGAATCGATCATCCTGCGCAAACAGCGCGATCAACACTCTGCGAAGGGTTACACGACAATCGCTCTGTCATGTATACTGTTCACTGTATACCACTGTATGAAAAACAACTGGATACTGGTATTGCGTGCGGAGCGCTGGTGCCAGTTGCCTTTCGCGCAGCAACAAGCGAAAATGGTGACGGCGTCGGTGAAGAAGAAGAAGGCAAAGAAGGCCAAGCGCAAGCCCGTTAACCTGCAGGCCAATTTCAACCGTAAGTGCGCAGTTGCTGGGTCCGACGTGGTGGTCGGCGGTGAGGACCCGTCTGCACTGGACGCCATCAGTGCCGACATGTTCCCGACCAACAGCCCCACCACGTCGGATCCTCCGCGCGAGTCTGCCGCCTCGCGCAGTCTTCTGAGTGACGCTGGTGGTGGTGGTTCTGCAGGTGGTCTCTCCATGGGAGATTTCCACTTGCACAGGTCCGTTGTGGGGCAGTCACTTCCACCTGAAAAACGCACCACTTACAGGTCGTCACCTGGCAACTCGCAGTTTGTGTAGTGACGGCAAGCTGAAACCAAGCGACGTGATCGCTAAAGCCGCAGAGAACGGTGTCGTGTACATGTCGCTGACAGACCACGACACCATGGCGGGTGTGCCGGAGGCGATGGAGGTCGCACAGGCTCTGAATGTGCTGGTTGTGCCTGGGGTGGAAATCAGCGCCGAAGTCAAAGGCGGCGAGAATCTACACATTCTCGGCTACTTCTACCCAGGATCCAACAGCGTTGAGCTGGAGAAGCAGCTCGAGAAAATTCGAATTGGTCGTCACAAGCGCGGCAAAGCGATGCTTGAAAAGCTGGTACGGCGAGCGTTGACGAACGAGTGGCGTGTTTGTTTGCGTACTGGTCGACATCTAAATTTGCCTGCACTTATCAGGCTGAGATGGGGATCAAATTGCACTGGGAGCGAATTCTTGAGATTGCGGGTGAAGCAGCACCCGGACGACCGCATGTAGCGCAGGCACTTGTCGAAGGTGGCTTTGTGCCGCATTTCCGCGAAGCTTTCAACCGATATCTTGGGAACAACGGCCCAGCCTATGTGGAGGTTTGTTGTCGCGCCAAAGGATGCTCATTCTTGTGCAGACTTCAATGTTTTGTCTTGCTTTCGTTCAGGGAGAGCATTTCCCTCCTGAAGATGCGATCAAGCTGATTGAGAGTGCGGGCGGTGTTTCCGTTCTAGCTCATCCTTGGTGTTGCAAAGACCCGATGAATTTAGTCCCGCACTTGGCTAAACTCGGCATCCAGGTACGTCCTCACTTTCTTTTGTGGTGGCGTCCACACTGGATACAGCCTCACACTCGTGCTTACAGGGGGTGGAGGTCTATCACGACAAGAATAAGATCGACATGTACGGTGCGCTTGCGACCGAGTCGGGGCTGCTTCGAGTACGTTGAATGTGAAGGCTAGGGACTCCATAGTAGGGAGTGGCGCTGGTAAGTGAAGTGGAACTCATTTTGGTGCTTTCTCTGTCTATCTCACTAGCTTGGAGGTTCTGATTTCCATGGGATCGATCCCAATTCGGAGCATGCACCTGGAGACATCCCTTTCCCGAAGAAGCACTTAGAGCTCTTCTTGGAACACGCCAAGCGCGTGTGGGAACGGCCGCTGGGTGAGCGTCTTCGTCAACTGGTCGCGGAAGTGGACGCAACACCGGCCGTCAGCGAGAGTTTGCTCGTCTGGAACGAGCAACTGGAGTTTGCTCGAAACGTTGTTGAGACAGAACTCGGGTATTCACTTCAGGTTGGAGATGCGCAAGGACACTACAGCCGCATTTCAATTGTTAGGTAGCGAGCCAGCCAGCCGATCCGTGAACCCACGTCAGCGTTATTGTGCTTTTCAGATGTTTTGTCCTCCGAATTAGTATACGATATCGGACCTCGATATCAGGTAAATCTGAACGATTTAGGGTTAGGCTACCACTAATTCAATCTTCCGCCATCTGCTCGTCTTTGTGGCTCCAATCCTTCACCTCTATTTCTGTCCAGATATAAATAATTCGGACCCAGATATGTGATAAAACTGAGAGCTATCTACATATATGAGCAACATGCCTGAGTCAGACAACTCCGAATTGCCAAAAAGAATGAATAGCACAACACAACTACAACGCCTGCTGCTAATCAACAAAAATTACGGGGTAAGGTGGAGTGACGCGTTGTCTTGCTGGATGAAGATGACGCGGTTCCGGTCCTTCTTGGCCATTTCTTCTTAATGGCCGGGATGACCTTGTTGATAATGTAGTCATTGTACACGACGCTGTCGACCGACACGTTCCGCGTACATGCCGTTCCTTTCTCTCGGTACTTGCTGGCGCGCTCAGCAAGATACGTCTCCATGAATGAAAACAACCCGATCTTTCCGTCAAACCACGTCTTGCGATGTGGGTCCCATTTACAGCGATCAAAACGTTAGAGGTTTAAAATTAAACGCGATCATAATTTTCAACAGTTCGAACCTCGGTCTGGCCACACCTGCCAGAACATGGTCTTCGGAATGTGGCGCTTGCTCTTGCGTGCTCGTGGGGGCGCTTCTCACCTTCTAGCACTAGACACGAGCGCTCATCCTTGTCTTCGTTAAACCAGTTCTCGTCCACGTGCACCACGTCGTATCCGCCGTTGAATTAGAGCTTGTCCTCGTCTAGCTGCGCGAGGACAAAGCGGATGCGCTTGATCTTGTTGTCGTCCGTGAGCGCGGGCTTGATGAGGTCAGACGCGCGCACGAGGACGTGAGAGTCCATGAGGGACGACACTACCGATCGGGAGACGCCAAGGATCGGAGCAAGACGCGAGATGTTTGTGCGCTCGACAACCGGGATAATCCTAATATTTTCGACCAATTTCTTACGATCGGCACCCTTTCTACCCACTCTAACTTTCATTCTGGAGCTGCAGTCGCCTCCTACAACACTAGAGCCTGAGAGTCCAAGCACTGGAGCCATATTCGGCCGACCGTGGCGGGGTCGCGGCTATGCTTCCTCGCGACAAGTGCCTTGGTGCCGCAGGGCAGCTTGCCGTCCACGAACGCGAAAAGAAGCTCCGCGACGATCTGTCGTCTTTCGGCATCACTGACGTTGGTATAGGATGCGATTCGGGACGCATTTGGCGCCATATCTGAGCGCGGCGGGTAAACGAAATACAGTCAGCGCACCAAATACAAACCTACTCTATAAGAGCAAATTCGTTATAAGAGCACAAATCTCATGCACAAACAGACACTTTACCAAAATCAAGCTAAAATATTTGTTGGACGATATAAGAGCATACGAGCGCAAGAGCACCTAATGGATGGACCAAAATGCACTCGCCTTCACCAGCCAAACCGTATATGGACCCAGCTCACTCTCACTTTCGAAATGGCTCGCTCGTCGCTGACCTTCGGCGAGAAGCTCAAGCTCCTAGCGTACTACAAGTCCAACCCGGTCTTCGCCACCAAGACCTGGCTTGCTGGGCACTCTCAGAGTTTGGTAAGGCCGTCGGTCGCTCGACCATCACGCGCCTCGTCGCAGCCCCTGCTCCCATGACAACCAACGCGGATGCTCGTCGCCAGTGCAAGCCCCATCATCCTGAGATGGAGCAGTTGCTCTTGGAGTTCTTTTGCCTCCACGAAGCGTCCTGTGCGCTGAGCGACTTCATTTTGTGGGAGAAAGCGAACGAGATTATCCACCCCCAAGAAGTGTCCTTTCTAGGGTGCAGTAGTTTAAGAAGAGGTACAACGTTCGGCTGCGCTCTGCCCATGGCGAGTCCGGTCGGTGGACGAGGCCTCTCTCGACGATAAACGACGAGAGCTGCAGTCCCTCATCGAGACGTACTCTGTCGAAGATGTCTCCAACTTCGATGAGACCAAACTTTTCTTCCGGATGCTACCAAGCCAGACAGTCGCCACGGGCAAGATCCGCGGCACGAAGAAGGACAAAGCGCGTATCACGGTTGGTCTCTGTTGCAACTTGGCAGGCACTGAGAAGACCGCCCCTGTAATAATCAACAACGCAAAGCAGCCGCGCCATATCGTGGCATGAACGTGGATCGTCTCGGCATTCAGTTTTACTCAAACAGGAAGACGTGGATGACTCGTGTGTTCTTCCTCGAATGGCTACATGGCTTCAATTTGCAGATGCACGATCGCAACGTTCTCCTTCTGGTTGACAACGCCTCGAGACACGACTGCATCGAGCTCTCTAACGTTCGCGTCTGCTTCCTTCGTCCAAACACAACCTCATTCCTCCAGCCACTGGATGCTGGGATCATCAAGAGTTCAAGTGCAAGTACAAGAAGAATCTCATTCGCTGGGATTGATCAGCTTGACGCGGACGGCAAGATCGCACGCATGGACGTGCTCACCACGGTCATCAAGTTTACGGTCGTTGCCTGGGCCGAGGTGAGCGAGAACACCATCGCAACTGCTGGTGCCACACTGGCATTGTGCCCGCGCCCATGGCGGCTGAGCTGACGTCGTCCAACGACTGTCGTGACGCTGGCGACCTCACAGAGCTGAGTGCTCTTATCCGCCACCTCAAAGTTGATGGTCCTCTTGAAGCGTTCGTCTACGTTAACATTGAAGACACTACCATAATGGAGCTCAGTGAAGCTAATGACACTAACGAGGAGATGGTGTTCGACGAAGAGGAAGAGGAGGACAGTGAGTCATTTACTCACCGCAATGCACTGGCTGCCTGCCAACAGCTCTCAGTCTACGCATTCTCCCAGGGTGGCAAAAGCCAAGAGATCGTTGAACTCATGGCTCATGCCAGAGAAATGCTTCTCCGTCGCATGAAGCAGCGAAAGATTACCGCGTTCTTTGAGCCTGGAGTGGATAATGAGGTGTAAAAAAAGTCACAGCACCCTTATGTTCACAAGGTCCTATTTGATGGGGAACCGTTCGACAAATGACCACCCATTGTTGCGCACCGGCAGGCGGAGGTAGCCTCGTGACTCTGTGTGTTCGCACGGTTTCCTCGGGATATTTGTGATCGACTTGGTCGTGGGTTCGATCCCAGTCATGAGAGTGTGAATCCACCGTGTTTTGATAGTATAGTCATAATGATCTCGGGTTTTGGAAATATTTGAAATTACTGACACTGACATTGTTTTGGTAAGAACAAATACACTTCAATATAAGAGCATCACTGGTCTTGCTGCACGGTGGTGTTCTTATATGGTGCGCTGACTGTATGATGGCTGGACGGAGCGTTCTCCGCCGCCCACCACGATTTTCCTGCCGTTTTCTTGAAGGAAGAGCCCTAGAAACGTACTATCCTTTTATCCAATCAGAACAACGTCAATCACATTATTGGTGGAAATACGGGGTTTTGATTTCCAAAATTGCAATGAATTCCGGCAGGAGTGTTCCACAGGGAACTCACTCCCTCTCGTAATGACAATGGTCCGTAATGACAATGGTCCATGTGAAACTATGTTGACGTTAACATTTAATGAACCGGTCGGATACCGGTATGTTGCCTCGAACAATATCACCATGACTCTCTTCCCTTGACCAAAAGAGATTAGCAAGTTGCCATCATGAGCAGCTTAACAGCGGACGACGAGACCAAACGCGACGTGGCGCACGAGGAGGAGGCGGAGGTGGATCTGGATGATCTTCTGGACGGTATGGCGCACATCCGGTGGGCGCATCCCATCCGCTGTGGAGTCTGATGGATGTGCGTGGAGCAGATGCGCTGGACGATTTCGCCGACGAGATCAAGAACAGCGCCGCTGGTGAGTGGTGCGGTCTCTTTGTGGGCTGGGAGCACGACTCTAATCAGTGAGTGGGTGGATGCAGCGGATGCAGCGACCACGTCGAACATGAGCGACGCTCTGGACGAGGCCGGGACGAAGCTGGATGCATTCAAGGAAAGCGAGATGGACACGCTGAAGGAGGTGCGTCTGGTCGAGAGGGTACTATCCGTGGACGAGTGCGCCGTTGACACAAATGATTGCTTGAGTTCTTTAGAACATGGCCAAGTTCTTGGATGATGCACAGAATCCAGAGTTCCAGCAAGTGCTCGAGCAGGCATTCCGCGAGCTCAGCACGGACGGTGAGTTGGCGGCGGCGCTGCGTGAACGCTGAAGCAGCTCTTTTTATTCACGGCCCATCGGCTTGTTCTAGCTGAGGGTGCTGACATCGAGCGCCTTCTGAGCACCCTCCATTCTACGGCTGAGGGCGAGAAGGCAGATGAGGACCTCGACGTCAATGTCGGCGTGGCCAAGACGCTACAGGTATGGATCGACGCGCACAACGAGCGTCGACATCTTGAAGCACTCACTTCGTCCATTTTGTGTTTAATCCAGAATATGGCCAAGGCCGCGGAAGACATGGAAGGCATGGAGTCGGCGAAGATGGAAGAGATGGGTGAGGGCATGATGGAGGAAATGATGAAAAATTTCGAGAATATGGGCGAAAAGGTTGGTTGGCAGGTTTGGAGTGTGAGCATGCTGCCTGAATGACACAATACCTCTCTTGACCCTCGCTAGGACGATTTCCAAGGTCTGGTTGACGGAATGATGCAGCAACTCTTGTCCAAGGACGTGATGTATGAGCCGATGAAGCAAATCTGCGAGCGGGTGCGGACCGAGAATGGGACGCTGTGAACTCAGCATGGGATCTGACGGTGGTGCTTTGGTGGTAGTATCCGGCATGGCTCGCTGAGAAAGAGTCGCTGCTGTCGAAAGAGGACTATGAGCGGTGAGATATGTGGCGTTTGGCGGTGGATAATCTTTATCTGAGAGCTTTTCTTGTAAATCGACATGCCAGCTACGGCAAGCAGTACCAGTACTTTCAGCAAATCACAGCCGTATACGAGTCCGAACCCGACAACTTTTCCCGGCTTTCGGAGCTCATGCAGGAGATGCAAGAGACTGGGCAGCCACCCTCGGAGATTGTCAAGGAGCTCGCTCCCGGGCTCGAATTCGACGGTGAAGGCATGCCTGTGATGCCCAACATGGTAGATTACGCGTCGATCTGCCCTTCTTCATTACGCCGTCTAACGACGTGTTGGTTAACTTTCCTAGGGCGCTGGAATGTTCCCGGGCATGGCTGGCATGCCTGGCTTCCCACGTACGTCGTTTCATGTGAAAACATGTTTTCCTGTCGATTGCTGAACTGACGATTCGTGGACTGTGCTGACGAACAGAGGGTGGCGGCGCAGGCAATGAGCAGTGCAATATCATGTGAGCTCGTCGATTAAAAAAAAAATCACAATCCACCACATCCGCTCCAAAAATTAGTTGTCATTTGAACGGGGTGGCACAATCTCATGTCGTTGTCTAGATTCTGTGCTGGGTATCCTTCGAATCCTGAGCTCTTCCTGGCATGGTGGCGCCTGCTTCGGCCCGCGACTGGCGCTTCGAGAGCCGCCTGCCGTGGCCGGGAGTGCGCGGCCACCGCCTCTGGCAGCTCGTCACCAGTACCGGCGCCGGATCCGCGCAAAGCGACAACGCGAGCGACGACGAGGACGAGCCCAGGCGGCCATCGCCGCCGCCTCCATCTGTGCGCTACGACGTCGAGATGTGCGAATCCTCCGCCGGCCACATCGCACTGGTTCTGCTGCGACGCGACTCCAGCGGGTCCTCCACCGGTGGCGAGACCAACAGCAGCGGCCCGACCGGCCGCCACGCATCCACCCCTCCTGCCACGAACGCCGCTACCGCAGCCGCGGCCGCGCAGCTCGCGATCCCGCGCGTGCTATACGTCGTCGACGCCGTTCCGCCCAAGCGCGCGACGCCAGTGGCGCCCTCTTCCTCGTATCCGTCGTTTCCGGTCAAGCGCGGTGCGCTCGCCGAGCCGCGGTGGACAATGCTCTCTTCGGACGCGCGCGCGCACAGCTTCGGCGGCGCCCCGACTAGCGCCGCGTCGGCCTCGGAGGGCGTCGCGACGCCGTCTCTCGTATTCAGCGCGGTGCAGGCGCACAGCCATCACGTGGACGAGCTGGAGTTGATTGAGGAGCTCTTCACGACTGCGCGTGCCACCAAAGACGCCTGCATCCTCGCCAAGCCGCCGCTGCTCTGCGCGCGCTTCGATTGCCGGCTCGTCGCGGTGCAGTTTGTGCGCCACGGTGGCCGCCCAACTGGCGCACACGACGCGCCGCCGCTGCGCTGCATCGTGGCGCGTGAGGACGGCATGTGCTACATCTGGGAGTGGAGCGCCGACCTCCACACGTGGAGCTTTCTGAACCGCTTCTGCTTCCTGGACAACCCGAACCTCAAGTGGACGCGGCCGGTGCTGCTCTTCGCGTCGACAGCGTGTCTCGCGTGGGACGCGCAGGTGTCGGCCGGCGCTGGCGCCATCGACAGTGGCAGTGGCGGCGGCATCGGCAGCGGCAGCGGCGCCTTGGAGACGACCGAACTGACGTGGTGGTCGGCCGAGGCCAAGACCGAGCCCAAGCTCTTTGTGCGCAAGATACAGTTTGGCGTCGAGAAGAGCACGTTCCGCACTGAGATTCGCATTGGCAGCGCGTTCGAAGTGTCGCCGCCGGTAAGCGGCGTCGCGGCGCTGCACAGCTCGTCGCTCGGGCTCTGGGTCGTGTCGCGCGCGCTCGGTGTGCGGCTGCGGAGCGTCGCCACGCTGCGAGTGCTGTCGCTTGCGTGGTCGGCGTTGCTGGGCGATGGCGTCGTCGACACGGACGACGAGGCGGTCGCGCTGCCGCTCACTTGCGTCCACAGCGTCACGGGCGAGCTGCTTGCACTGGACCGTCGCTCGGGCCGCGTAAGCGTCGTCACGACCAAGAAGGCAAGCGACGGGCAGCCGACGTTGGTCGCCAAGCAGCTACTCACCATCGCGCGAGCGTCGACGCCAACAAAGGAAAACCACGACGACGATGACCACGATGACGACGACGACGAGAGTGTGCTCGGTCTCGCCGTCCACCGCCAGCTCGTGCTCACGCTGCTCGGTCGCCGCGTCGACGTGCACAGCGTCGTCTCGGGCGAGAAGCTTGCGTCGCTGGTGCTGCCCAAGGCTGCGTGGTCCGTGGAGACGCCGCTGACGCTGTGGTCTGCAGCCGCCGGCGCAGGCGCCAGCGCTGTGGGGCTTTTCTCTGCGCGCGGCTATTGGCAACTCCACTCGCCGAGCGGCCGCGCGCTCGCCGCGACCCACCGCGTGCAGACGAGCGCGGCCCACGGGCTGCGCGTGGCTCGTCCGTACGGCGAGACGCTCGCGTTCGACGCGGCGCAGTTTGCGCTGGAGCTGCTCCAGTCGGCGCGCGCGCTGGTCGGCCCGACGCACGCCGCCGTGTGGCAGGTGGCTGTGCGCAGCCTCTCGAGCCCGGCGCTGCTGTTGGCGACGCTGGCGCCGTCGGCGTCTCCGCTGGCGACCCAGCGGCTCCTCGACGACATGGCCGAGCTCGTCGCCGCCATCTACCGCGTGACCCACGAGGTGCTGGTCACGGGCCGCTTCGGTGCTGCTGTGGACAAGCGCGACGACGCGCTGCTGCTGCGTGGTCTGCCGCTCGTGACGCCCGCCAACGTGGAGGCGCTCCACCACTTGGCCAACTGGGTGCTGCTCGCCAAGCGCAAGCTCGCGCGACTGCAGAGCGCGGTCGTCCACAAAGGCCCGCACCACTTGCGCGCGCGCACCGTCAGCTCGCTCTCCACCTTCAACGAAGACGGCGACGAACTCGCCACGGCGGCACCCATGCCGTCGCTCCAGCCGCTCCACCCGCTGCACGACGCGCTCGACGACGACGCCAGTGCCTCGCAGCTCAGCCGCAAGCTGCGGCCCATGACGAGTCTCCAGTTCGCGGCCGGCAGCTGCTCGGCGCGCCACGGCGGCCAGTGGCTCGCGCAGCTCGAGACGCTTTTGCTGCCGCCGGCGCCGGCGCCGCCGCACGCGCTGCTCTTCCACGAGGAGCGCGCGCTCGTCGACTTTGCGGCCGTGCTCTCGTCCTTCTCCAAGCATTTCTACTTCGAGTCGATGTGCCGCCTCTACCTACTCCACGCGCCGGCGCAGCTGCTGCCGTTCGTCGCGCGCGTCGAGCAGTTCGCGCCGCGTCTGTTCCGCCTCTCGGGCGCGCGCGCCGTCGCGCGGTCCCACGCCGAGCGCGCGCTCTTGCTATTTCCGCCCGCTCGGCGGCTCGTGGCGCGCGCGCGGCTTGAGACGCAGCAGCAAATGCAACAGCAGCAGTTGAAGACAGAAGTAACGGCAGAGGCGGCGACGGCGCCTCGCAGCGCGCACGAGCGGACGACCAGCGACCGAAAGAGCGCCGAGCCGAGCGCCACCGCGCGGCTGCTGGCTTACGCCGAGCTGCTCTGTCGGTGCGGCTCCACGCTCGAGGCCTGTCGCGTGCTGCTGGACGCCGACCTCTACGAGCACTGCGTCGACACGCTGCTCGCCGGCGGCTCGTCCGACGACGCGTGCGCTGCCGTGTTCTTCGCGGCGCTGGACTACTGCGTGGCGCGGCGCGGCGCCGGCGATCTGGACGCGCTGCTGTCGCGCAAGCCCCGGCACGTGGACGCGCTGCTCGTACTGCGCGCGCTCAAGCAGCTGCTGCCGCTGCAGCCGGTGCGCGCGGACGATGCCACCGCCGCGCGCGTGGTGAGCGTCGGCTCGCTGCGGCCCGTGCTGCTGCGGCTCTTGCGCGAGCACCGCGCAGACCGACAATTGATTAACTGATGATGTAGCTTTGAACGAATGTACTAAACCGACGAGCTCCACCTTAACGACATCTGTCACATCTACGCGCTGCTCACAAACTGCCAGAGAGTGAGCGCAACTGAGCGCTGCACCCACTTGCTCTGCGGGAACTGCGCCTCATCGGCAGCGACCGCCACTGAGAACATGAGCCGCGCGCGGCGGCCGCTCGAGTAGACGGGCAGGCGGCGAAGCGCCTGCGCCGGCGCCTCGCTGTCGGCCGAGGGCACCCAGCGCAGGTACACCACCTCGAGACTGTTGCGCAGCGCCGACGAGGGCGCGAAGCCGTCGGGCGACCAGACGGCGCCCTCGATCTGGAGGCCGCGCGCGGTGAAGCAGCCCACCTGGTCAGGCGCTGCCGGCCTCACGTCCGCGACCAGATGCAGCTGGTCGAGCGAGCACTCGAGCGCCGCCGCGACGTGCTGGCGCGCGGCCGTCACAAACGCCTCGGGCGAGAAGAGACCGCCAAGCCACACGCCCCCCGACGCGCTGAGCAGGTCGCTCGCGTTGCTGGCGGCCGCGGCCGTCAGCTCCGTGAGCTGCTTGACGCGGCGGCTGAAGTCGCTGATCCACTCGGGCAGCGAGAGCTCGTCGAAGACTGGGTACAGTCGCAGCCAGGCCTTGGGCACCCTGCCGCGGTACAGCGTCTGCATGGCCTCGCGCACGTCGTTGGTCGGCTTGCTCTTGTACTGGCTCACCGACTGCACCGTCACTAGCAGCGCGCGCACCGTCGCCAGAAACTCGCTGCCCAGCTCGTTCTCGCGGAACAGACAGCGGTACATGGGGTCGCCGAAGCGCGACGGATCCCGAGACAGGGAGGGCAGCGCGTCCGGCAGGTCCGCGAGCCAGGTCGCCACGCGGCTGTCGAGCTCGTCGACCCACTTGGGACGCGCGCTGAGCGCATCCGCCGACGAGCTCTTGTCGACCGCCGAGCCAAGCACCATCGTCTCCTCTTCGGACGTGCTCGCCAGCTCGTCGCTGCCGTACAGGTCTTGCATGGTCTGGAAGTTGCGCAACATCTGTCGGCCTTGGTTGGTGAGCAACATCGTCTCCGCCGAGCGCGGCAGGCCGAGCCACGAGGGCGGATTCGTGCTCGGGAGCTCGTGTATCCACTCCATGAACTGCTGCTTGGTCTTGCCTTCTGCGATGGTCACGTCTTCGTCGTCGCTGACGAGCTGGAACGAGTTCTGGTAGCTGTCGGGTGTGAACGTGTTGTTGAGCAACGTCTCGAGCAGCTCCTCATCGAACTCGTTGTCGACGCGACCGCCGTAGATCGACTCTTTCAGGGTCGTGCGGATCGCCGTCCACGGAATGTTATCCGGCGCGATGTGCGCGCGATTGTGGCCCACCGAGTTGACCCAGCGATCGATCACGTCGCACGCCCCACGGAAGTCAGACTGGCTAAACTCGTAGACCTTGGACCAGCCGACGGGCGCGTAGCGCAGGCGCTCCTGGACGACGGCGTGGAACCAAGCGAGCAGCAGGTACAGGCGCGAGCGCTCCGCCGGCGCCTTGTTCATGCGCTCGGGCGACACACCGTCCAGCGAGCGGATCATACTCGCTTTGACGCCACTCGGCGCTTCAAACACGAACAGGTCGCAGATGCGCAGCAGGTTCACCGGCAGATGTGGGTGGATCTCGCTCGTCAAGAACAGTCGAAAGTTGGGGTGCACGCTGTCGCGGCTGTTGTAGAGCTTCTTCTCCACGCTCACCAGCCACGACGGGCACAGGTGCACGTTTCGAAGCTGCAGCCACGAGCCGTTCTTGATCGCCGTGTTGAGACACTTTTCAGCCGTGTCGAAGCCTTCAGCCGAGCCCATCGACACCGAGTTGTACTTTTTCTGAAGCGTCAACGCCAACTCATCGACCTGGGCGCTCGCGTCGAAACCAGTGGTCGAGCAGAGTAAAATCCCTCGGGAAGCGTGCGTATCGTTCTCAATGTTCTTGCGTAACTCGATTTCGCCGCGCCACGGGAAGTCGCCGCCGAAAACGGCCGCCACAAACGCCTCTGCGGCGTAAATGGTGCGGTCTGGGCGGAGCATTTGCACCAAGACCACGCGACGGAAGGCCGCCCGGCGCGGGTTACTGGCATCTTCGATGAGGCCACCATCCCAGCCTTGCGGAGTGACCTTCTCAGGAGCCGGGTGTTTGATGAACGCATTCCAGGCGGCTGCGTTCGAGCGAACGTGTTCCTCCAAGTGCTTGAACGCAGGCAACGCGAGCAACTTGGTCAGTCGGTCGAGCTTCTCGGACGAGAACGACGGCAGCATCGACTGAAGATCTTCGCGACCGCGTGGTTGGTCGAAACGGGCCAAGAACGCGGCGTGGTTGAGCAGCAGATCTATCTCGTCTTCCGTCGGGAAATCGGTGGGAGAACCGCTAGCATCGCAAGCAACTGCATCCGTCTCGCGCACCAAATCCAGATAAATCTGGGCAAGACGCATGGCAAACATGAGTTTATCCGTCTCCGCCAGCCCGCGACTCACGCGGGCAGCGATCGAAGTGAAGAGCGTCTTCGACAAGAAACGCAAGCGAGTCGCCGCGCTCTGTGTGCCGCCAGCGCCCCCGTTGGACGACGACAGCACATTTGTGAGCACGCCGAGGAAGTAGCTGAGGGAATACTGATACAAAAAGTGTACCGATGACAAGCTGTCCAATGCAAAAAACAATCGCGACGCTCCTCGAGCAAGTGGGTTGTACAACTTGGTCGCAGCGATCACAGTCTCCATCGTCGTGTGTGTCTGCGCCACCTGGACTGAGATTTGCGCTGCCTCCGTCTTGGTGCTTTCGAGCGCATTAATCACGCTGTCGTCATCGAGAATGTTGCCCTGAACGTTGTTGATTTGCTGCAGCAGCAGATCTTCGAGCTCACGGAGACGCGCTTGGTATTCGCCCTGGAGCTTCAGCAGACTGTTGCGCTTCGCTTCGGCTTCTGGCTGCTCATTCTTCATGAGCAAGCTCAAGCTTTGGCTTTCCAAGGAGCTGGGCGTCACGGTGAAGTTGACGAAAGTTACTCGACTGCAAATATCTGGTGTGAAGCGACACGACGGGTCTCGCGTGATGAGGAAGAGTCGGAAATCCGGAGAGTAATCGATCTCTTCTCCTCCCAGACGAATCAGCACACGCCCTCCGGTCTTATAGAGTTCGCGGTTCAGCACCGGATTAAGAATCGGATCGATGTTTTCGACTTCGTGGACCAACAGTGCCGTGCCGAAGCGGATGGCGCTCGCAAGGACTTTCATGAACGAGCTGTCCAAGAACGATGTCTGAGCGATTTTCGTGTTGGTCTTGAGCGAGTAGTACTTCATGATGAAGTTATTCGCTTGCCCCGATGGATCAATGATCAGAGGGAACCGATGGAACCGTTCTAAAATGATGGCGTTCTCGTAGCACAGCTCATCAGTCGGTAACTCGCTCATCTGCCACTCCAGCTGCTGGTTAGGCCGAGACAGGTAGTCGACAAAGCTCAGCTGCGGGTTGGTTTGAATGCCCATCGACTCCAACACGTCCCGCCAATCCTGCACCAGGATCTTGCGCTGCTGGAAATCAAGGAAACCCACATACGTAAGGAACGCCGACGACTGCAGGGTGTCGCCCACAAGTGTCTTCATCTGGCTATCGAAGTTGTTCGAGCCAGCTTCCCACCGCTCACTTTCCGCGAGCAAACTCTTCAGCAACGCCACGGAGCGCTCCACTTTCTTAGTCACACCGCTCATGTCGTTCGTAATCATCTGCGCCTCGTTGATGAGCGCCGCGTACTCCTGCTTGTAGCTTTCGATACGGACTTCGAGAGTGTCGATCGTTGCCTTCGCTTGCTCGTAGCGCTGACGAAGGTCGGCTGACTTCTCGATCAACGTTTGCACCTCCTCCCGCAACGGCTGGATGCTGTGCAGAATTCTAGTGTAGTTCAGCTGAGAAACCACCCACTTGAACAGGGGCCCGCATGCCTTCGAAGCTCGATTCACCTTCTCGTACTCAAATTCGTCAGCATTCTGAACGTAGTTTGTCTGGATCACTTGGCGCTGTCTCGCCGTGAGCTTTTCCGAGTCGAAGTTCACGACCTGGGAAATGAAGTCGTCGCGTCGAATAAACTTTCGAAGGTCTGCCCACTCAAGACTTGTTTCTCCCAGCATGATAGCGACTGCTTCCAGCGTCATCTTGACGGCGTTCGGTGGTCGAGCAAGCGCCCTAATCTCATCCAGTTGTGGTTTACGAATGGAGTTGACAGACGCTTGGGCATCGAGCAGGGCAGGTTCCGCGTCGGCCAAGTCTGCCTCCACAACCTTCTTCCGGGAACTGATCTCTTCATCTCGCGCAGCGAGATCGGCTGCGAGGTCGACCGTCTCCTTTTTGCGGCTCTCTGCTTCGTTTTGCTCACGAATCATCTGCTGGAGCTTCTCATTTGCTTCCAAATCTTTCTTCTTCAGCTCTCGTTCCTTCAGAGCGAGCTGCTTCTGAAGCTCAGCGACCTGCTCGTGGGTCGCCTTGAGCTTTTGAACACCAACATTCAAATGGAGCTGCTGGTCTTCCAACTGCGCCCGCTTTTCAGAGTACAATGTCACAAACTGCCGGATAAACTCGAGGTAGTCACGGGGGGAAATATGGTTGTACTTGAGATGGCGCTTCTGCAGACGGCGCATGTGAGTCAACACTGCGTGATGGAATTGAACGATCGACGCAACCAAGCTGTCTCGGTATGGCGAGCCGGACGGAACGTGGCCAGGAACGAGAAGCTCGAGCGCATCTTCGGCACTCGGCGGCGACACGAAATCGTCCGCACCAGCGAGATCCAGAGTGTTCGTGAACTCGTACGCAACTTGCGCAAGCGCGTGGTCGTTCCATGTGCCAAACCAGTCGACGACGCATCTGTTGAACAACGCGGGCGAAGTGTTGGTTCGATTGCGAAAGTCGCCTGACGCTGGGTTCATGGTGAACACGACGTGGAGGTTCCGCTGGACTTGACGAGTAAAGTATCGGAACAGTCCGTCCTCCGTGTTTTCGACCATCACGCCATCGCGCTGCACCGCTTCTCGGCACGAATGCATCAGCGACGTGTAATCGTCGTCTTCAAACAATCCTGGAACTTCGCCAGAAGCCAACAGCGCATTCATACGCTCCAAGAACGCGGAATCAAGAACGTTCGACTCGTCGAAAATGAAGCAGATCTTCTCGCCATCACAGCCCGCTCGCTTCAGCACAACGCGGAGGTCATCGTCAAAGTTTTCCAGCGTGTAATTTGACGTGAGCTTAATCTGGAATACAGACATGCCGTTCATCCAGCTCACGAAACGAGAGAGAACTGTCTTGCCGGCACCACTTTCGCCGACGAGAAGCAAGTGACCAAGAGGCTGACGAAGCACCCGATCGATTCGAAGAACGTGGTCGATTACCGAGTCGAAGACGACCAATTGGACGTTGAGCTCTTCCTCGTTGAACACACGAAGCCGCGCCTCGATATGCTTCCGTAGGTCCACCGAAGTCACCTCCGTGTAGTTCTTGGAGAGCCACGTGCTGAACAGCACAGCGTTTTTACCTCCATACTCCAGGGCTTCGAGCACAGTTGCGCACTGCGGGAAATGGTTCCGCATCATTTCCTTGGCAGCGTGGAAACACCAGTTCTGTTCGTCCGGAGAGACCAGGCGATCCATAAACAACCGCAGTGCCTCATGGAACACCAGCTTGACCAGACTCTCGACGTCAATCTCGTACTCGAGTGGCTCCACAGCCTCGTAGAGTGCCCGCATCCATCGCGAAAGCTCTCGCGGACTGTAGATGTAGTGCGGCTGCATCTCGGCTGTGAAATGGCGTTGGTTGGACGTGTATACATCCACCATCGCGTCCGTCAGCGGCTGAACAAACGACTTGAGTGACGGTGTCAACTTGAGAAATGCGCGGTTGAATGTGCCATAAATCTGCTTGAGTGAGGCGTACGACGGAAAATCCACGAGCAAAACGGGTGCGTGACGCAACAGACGAAGAGAAAGAGGCACACGGCCCGGATCCGTCGGTGGGTTACAGGCACCGACGAACTGTATGCGCTGCAATTTCACCCACGTGTTCTTACCGCCGAGCCAGAAACCAGCTTGCTCAATGAGCTGTCGCAAGAATGTAATGACGCGTTGCGTTCCATACGCGTCAGCTTCGGGCAAGTTGACTTCGTCGCAAAAGACGACCAGCCACTTTTCGGGGGCGTTCGGAGATAGAACCATGCCGCTTGGAGTTCGCTTGTACTCGCAGTATTGAGCAAACGTCTTCAAGATAAGATCTGGAGTCGTTCCAGACGAGAAGTTGAGGCTCGCAAACTCGAATTCCGGAAGCGAACTGATTGTCGACGTCAACGTCATGGTTTTACCACTACCCGGAGGACCACACAGAATCAGTGGACGATGCTGCGACAGCCATCCGCGGAGAACTTCAACGTGGCGCAGAGTGTCAACCGTTGTGATGACGACGTCCGTCGAGAGAACGCGATGGCTCTCAAGATCCAATTGAGGAACGGAGCGAACCCACGGTCGCCATTGCGCGTCGTCCACGTTCACTTCAAATTCGAGCAAACTGTTTTCCGCCGAAATCGTCATTGAAGAGACGGGAAAGTCGACACGGTTTTCCAGCGTTTGTACGACGACTTCGCATAGCTGGATACGGTTCGCGAAATCCATCGAGCCTCCAAAGCCCCAGACAAGAGAGAAAGCGAGCCACTTCGGTGTGAATTGGCGTATCTGGTCATCCGTCATTGGGAAGTCCGAGTGGCCTTCGTTGTACTCGTGAACTCGTGATAAACCGCGAGCCAACAGCGAAAACATGGACATCAGGAGCCGCAAGTGCGTCACGTCCATTATGTGCGTCAGGCAAACGGCTTTCCCAAGGCACGTTTCAATCACGGACGAGTCAGCACCAGCTCCCCCGGATGGATAGATCAGCTGACGGACCGTGTCAACATAAACTGTCGCCGTCTTGCGCAGCAGCTCCGAGTCGGCGGGCTGCAGGCTGAAAGCACCAAGTCGCGAGAAATCCGTTGCGATGGACTTGAGGTAATACTCCACCACGTGTTTTGTCTGGACAGTGTCATTCGAGAACCACACCATACCACAGCGACTGACTGTCGCTAATGTTGCGTAGCGCAACGTTTCCGTCTCCATCATGATCCACACATTTGGTGGGATCTCGAGGCGTTCTCCCGATGGGAGAGTCAGTAGACGGTTGTCGTCTAGCACCGAGTTCAAGTTTTCAGCCCATTCCGGGTCAACGTCACCGTCAAAGATGATCCAGTGTCGCTTCTCACTTTCCCCACGCACGCTGTTGAGGACCTGCCGAAGAAGATGCGTGAACACACCATCCGTCCATTCGAGCGTGGTGTTATCCAAGACGCCGTACAAATGCTCCTTGGAAATGGCCTTTGGGTCGATGACATGTGCTTCACCCTTCTTGCCGTCGATCGCTTCCAGTGAGTCAAGAAGAGTACGCCAAGCCGATGATTTGCCTGTGCCGGAGGGACCAACCAGCATCACACCGTGACGAAGCTGCATGACCTGGTACAGCTGTAGCGCCTTCTCGATCCATGCCTTGTGAGCGACATAGCCGCGCTCTTCAGCCAGCTCGATAATACGGCGACGAAGAGCCTCTTCATCGACAACGGGCATTTCCATGCCAAGAAACACACCCTTCAATAGTGTCTCAAACACGGCAACATCGTGAGCGACCAACTTTGGGAGAATCGTATCACTAATCGATCCAATCAAAGCCTTGGTTTCGAGCTGCTCGAGCACAACACGGTCGGAAGTGTCTTGACGGTCCTTAGTGAGCTTCCGCTTGAGTTGACCCGCACTCACGAGAACACTCTTCAATGCGCGAAGTCCGAAGTCGTAGTGTGGTTGCTTCGACAACTGGTCTTCACATAGGTTGAAGAGAAGCACAACCTTCGACGAAATCTGCTCAGCGATTGTGATGCCTTGCGAAAAGAGCATCACTTCGGCAATCAGCTCGCGGTCCGGGGCAACCATTGCAATGCTTCGGAAGAGCTGCTTGAGGTTATCCGGCAAATTTGAGCGACCAGCGTACCCAGGGTTCATGGTGACGAAAATACCGACATCAGGGTGCACCCTGACACTCTTGCCCAGCAGCTCGATGGAAGTGGTGCTCGCCACGGAGCTACTGTTCATGGATTCGGAATTCTTCTTCAGCGTCGACACACCAGTTTGGATCGCTAGGATTTGTTGCGAGACAGCTGACAGCACTCGCTCTTCCAGTCGATTGAATTCGTCAAAACAGCCCCATGCGCCGACTTGACACAAACCGACAAAAATGCGGCCCATCGCTTGAAAGTCAAAGTGCTCGTCACAGTTGAACACAAGCACGAACCGTCCGAGTTGCGAGCCAAGAGCTTTAACGGATTCCGTCTTACCCGTGCCGGCAGGGCCAAACGGATTGCCACCCATTCCAAAATCCAGAGCTTGAGTCAATGTGAGATAGCACCGCTCAGTCAGCGGCGTTTGAACAAGGCGCTCGCCAACTCCCAAGTACTCAAAGCCATATGAGAAGCTCGCGTTCGAGATCTTGATGCTCAACTTCTTCAGTGGGTCCGACTCAGACGGATAGAAGTAGTAGCGCATGTGGTAGAGCCAACGAAAATCGTCAGCGCTGACAACGCCGGCTTGAATCAGGCGACGAGTCACACTCTTCTGATGAACGAGCTCCGTGATCAGCTGCTCATATTTCTTGCGAACATCATTTTTGAGATCCACGAGAACTCGCTCGCTCAAGATTCGCAGCACCTTATCGATCGACTGCAGCACCGCACCGAGCTCACTGCCACTGGCCTTCAACGCTGTTTCAACGGAGCGCGACCAATGGACTTGGGTCGCAAGAATCACGACTTGAGCTGGGTATTCAGCCACCCACTTAAGGTACCAGTCGGCATTGCTGTCAGACGGGTAGGATCGAACAGCATCCTCAAGTAGGGATGATAACGTCTGACGCATCTGATCTTCAACTTTGCCGAGCCATGCGTTGATTCGAGTGTCTTCCTGGGTGTTCACTGGCTGCTTGAATGTCACAACTTCTCCTTCTCGCGACACCATGGCAACAATGGTGCTGTTGTTTGATTGCGGATCCATTTCGAGCGAAACGATGCCGGCAAACATCTTGGAGAGATGACGCTGAATCTGCAACGGCTCCTTGCTGTTACCTATCATCTCTAGGAGATCCTCGTCGCCGACGAAGTAGAAACGAGGAAAAGCTGAGCGCTGGCGCTCAAGGTATTCGCCGAGTGCGCGCTGGACATTCCCCATCATCTCTTGTTGGCGCTCAAGCGAGTGGTACAAGTTCGGAATGTTCGCGACTTCAACAATCAACGGACTGTGCGCGACCCTCTTCATCGTCGATGTGAATTCACTGTCGATGCTCTGGAAGCGCGCAAATTCCTTTGGAAGTTGTTGCTTGATATCTGCCGACCCAAAGAAAATGCCCTCCAAGTAAACCCAACGGCGCTGGACATCAATCCAGAAGTCAAGAATACCACGAATCCGCGTCAGCTTGTCCTCCCATGCCCCCGCTTGCTCCGCGAAGACGCGATAGTACGGGGATTGCTTCATGCTCGACAAACTGTTCAAATGCTCTTCAAGCTTGGCAAACATCTCGTCCCATCCACGAATGATGCGGCATCGATTATGATAATTCACGAGATCGAGCTGGAAGTTTGACCAGTAGTCGGACACTTGACGCAGGAACTCATCAAGAGCCATTTCACCTTGCGCGGTGCGAATGATCTGTTTCAGTTCGTGGTCGCTGGCAGAGACGCGCGACTCCCAAAAGTGCTGCAGAGTCAGTTCTGAGAAGGCAGAGTTGATGCGGAGCAATCTCAAAATTTGCTTCCAATGGCGATCTCGAATCGCGTCCGATTTCAGCTCGGACAGGAGCGCATTCATCGCCTTCTTGGCCTGGAGACTTGCCAACGAATGCTCAAACGCCTCGTACTGCTGAACTCGAGCCGGAAATTGGCGCATCTCATCAACAATTTCTTCCAACTGCTTCCGAAGCTTTCGTGGCTGCACGGCGGACCAAAGCGTTTCGTGCAGCTCGTCAACCTGGCTCCAGCACTTCGCGATGCACTTCCAAACCTCTTCCAATCCTGACAGCTCTTCAGTAGCACGATACAGAGCAGACGAACTGCTGCTTCTGTCACCACCGAGAGACGGCCCAGCGCCAATCGTCGAAATGCTCATCGCATCCAAGGCCGCCGAAATTTTTTCCTGTTCGTGACGAAGCAGCTTGAAACGTGTTTCGAAGACCATCAGCACTTCGATCGCCGCCTTCGGAGCCTGTCCACCTTGCAAAGGCTTCATTGTATCCCACTCGGCGACCGCCTTGGAGATCTTCTGATCAAGCACTGACTTTTCCTCAAGAATCTTCGCTTGCAACTGTGGAAGTTGCCCTTCCATTGCGGCACTTTTGCGCTCAAGCAATTGGACGAATGCATCCCACTCGCCCTCAACGTTCGGTAGCGATGGCCACTCTGCTGAAAACTTGAATCGCTGCTTTTTGAGAAGGCGTTCGCCCTGAGAGAAAGAGTCGATTGCTCCTTGCCACGTCGGCCGCATCGTGCGCATTTCTTGGATCAATGTAATGGCAGCAACAACCTGAGACGTTGCGGCCTCCAAAGCGTGCTGTTCGAGCTGCGCTCGTTTGGTCGAGATCGTCGTGTAGAACCCATTGATTTGGTTGCATAGCAAATCTCCGAAATGCGAAAGGAACTCGTTGTGCCAAGCGTCGTACTTCACGTTGACTTGCGCCTGCACTTGCTGGTAGTTGATCGTGATCGGTCCACACCGCTTTGTGTTGTGCACCGCGTCGAAGCTGTTTCTTTCATTCTTGATCTCCATGAGAATTTGCTGCCACTTGCCCAAATCTTCACCGACAGAGTTGATCGCGGTCTGAGCATCCATATCCCAAAGCGCTTGATACTGGAGCCAGCTCGCGACGTACTCTGCCACTTCGGAGATGCTTGCATCCACGACCCCAAAGGCTTGAACTACCAGACCCTGCGGTAGAAGCGAGACAACGTCTTTAAAGGTCAGATCGCGTCTACGAGTAGTACCCTGGCGGCGCGCCGGCGAATGGAGTGTCATAGTAGAACGCCCATACACATTTTCATACGATGACGCTTGAATTTTTGGTAGATCGCACACAGAATTGAGGAGGCTCTGAAGATGCTGCAACCACTGGGTTCTCGCGTCGTCGATCGAGGGTTCGAGGAACAACACTTGGTTCTTTAACAAAATCTGATGAGCCGTCACGGTCAACCCGAACGAATCCAAAGCAGCCTGCAACGCCTTCTCATCTGACTGCTTCTGAAAACACGCTGTCCACCATCGCAACAACGATTCCAGCTTCAAAGCTAGAATTTCCGACACGGACCCGTTCAACTTCTTCACGAAGACACTTAGGTTAGCATAACCTGTAAGGTTGAGCTCGTCAACGAGACCTTGGACCTTCTGAAGAGTTGCCTTGATGAAGTCAGGCTTCGCCTCCTTTGCTGACCGAATCGACGTAAAGAGCTCATCGATTTCATTGGTCTTGACAAGCAGTTCTTCGACCTTGTCTTGAAGTCGTTCCACTTTGGTCGCAAGATCCGTCACGTACTCAGCAAGCCCATCGGCGTGCCAGCGCATTTCGTTACCTTTAGAAAAGGTCTTACCAATCGTCGCTCGAACGTCCCGCACGAAACTTGCCGCGAGCGGCGCGAATACTGGTTGAATGCGATGGCATGACGTAACGTATGCCTTCAGACTCGCATCCAGTGACGTCGCGTAAGGGTATTTCGACTTGGCATCCTCAGCAATCATTTTCAGGGTGAATGGCACTCGATAGCCCAACCACTCAAGGTTTCGCACCTCCTTGAACAGCGTCACAATCTGTTGGTTGAAAGCCACAACGAGTTTCTTCCGTTCACCTTGCGACGTGTCTTCCGTCACAATATTGAGAATGATGTTCTTGATGTCGAAAATGGGCATCGACGCGAGTTCATTGACCCACTGGTCGAAAATCAGCTGCGGATTCAGCTTTGCCATGAAAGCTTCTGCGGCGACTTTAAGCGCTTTGCCCTCGACGTGCTGTTCCCAGCCCGCACCGAGGACGCTTTCTACACGCATTAGCAGCATCTTCAACTTGCGCTCAATCTGCTTGGCCCACATCACGGCTCCAGCAATTGGAGGGATGTCTCGCAGCTTACTCATCCGACTAGCCTCAGACAACGCGTAGTGCGCGCGAAATTTCGCTTGTAAGTTGCTGACGTCTTCCTTCACGTTTTCAATCAGTTGCATCTGGAATTGTTGAACAGCACTGCGAATACGTGGTCGGAAGAAAAGCGCATTGTACTTGGAAAACACGCGAAACATTTCATCCGCATTCGTCGTGGCGCTCAGGCGCTTGGTCAAGCTGGTTATGATGCGACCTTCCACACGATCGATACACAAGTCGTATGCCTTGCGTAAATTCTTCCACGCGGTTGTTCCGTCCCCCGACACATCGAGAGGGTTGAGTCCACTGAACTGGGCGTAAGCTGCATTTATCTCAACGAGCGCGTCATCGCTGACGTCGCTGCGAGATTCCACTGCGCTGCCCAAAACACGCTCGATAACTTGCCGAAGCTTCTCGTGCTGCTCGCGAAACTCTTGGACCTCCAGCAGTCGCTCTTCAATTGCCGAATGCTCCATTTGGAGCTCCGACAAGAGGGGCGGCTTGTCCGTGTTCATCGTTCCTCGACGCTTGGAGAGCTCCTTCGCCAACTCATACAGCGCGGCGACTTGACGATGCCACGTCAAGAAAAGCTCCTTGCACTGGGCGACGAGACTTTCGAACTGATCGAACGGCATCTGAATCAAATTGTAGCCGCGCAGCAAGCTCACTATCTGCTCGGTCAAGTCGCTCGACATGACTTCGACGAGATGTAGCAGACGCGAAAGCTTGTACTCGTCCGCCACACGAATCTTTTTGAGGTGCGTGAAGACCGCGGCGGCTCCCTGAGTGAGCTGGCTGATGTCAGTTGCGGACAAAATCGAGTTCATGGGGAAGTCTTTCATCAGCGCCATGACGCTAGACACACGCTGGAGTGCGGGGCCAAGACCGTGGTCAGAGCTGAAGGTCATCGTCGCCAGGTATCGCTTGGCCCGCTTGAGGACAGCGAGCGTGATCTCGACCTCGGGAGAGTTCAGTTTGGCCTGCGCTGCCAGCAGCGCGCGGTGCAAATCACACCAAAAGTTGATTTCCTGCGTGGTCGTTCCGGGCAACGGCTCGCTAACAGATCCAAATTCGGGATATCCCATGTGAGCCGCTGACGAACGCCGCAAGTCCACCGGCGAGTCGTTCGTACCTGATCAGCCGCGTGACTTTCTGGATTTCTTTGATCCACTTGTTCACTCCGCCCTGGATGTCGTTCAGGAATGTGACATCGTTGACTTTGTCTTCGAGACCCAAAGCTTCGATATTGTCGATCAAAATGCCCTGCTCGCGGACCTTTACTCACAGCCAGTGAGCTCAATCCCGACAACACCACAACGGCTAAACACACGTACCAAATTGGCGGCCATCTGGATCACCGGGTGGAAGACAAGGTTCACCTCGGGAATCTCAATGTTCTGCTGGTACTGGAGCAACGCGAGCTCGAGCTCTTTCATGCGTCGGCGAATCGCGGGCAATCCGCGCGCGCTCTCGCTCATATTGGTGACCTCGGCCTGCGGCTGGTGCACTTTTGAGTACTCGTTCACCAACGGCCCAAACGACTCGTGCACGTAGTTGTACACGACCGAGAGCAGGTCCTCGTCGTGGTCGCCCTTGTCGTCGTCGTCGTCGTCTTCAGTGGTGTTGCCACTCGAGGCGTCGGGGGTCTTGGCCGAGCCGCCGGCCTTGCCCATGCCTAGCGTCATCACCTGCAGTTGCTGCGTCAGCGGCACGTCGCTCGCGAGTGGTGTGCCCGCACGCTTGATGAAGCAGACGATGTCGTGGCCGCGCTGCTTGCCGCTTGAGACGTACTCGATCCCGAGGTTTACGCACAGTCGGTACATCATCGTGGTCTGGCCACCGGCGTCGCCGCCCTCGTTCGGCTCGTGGAGCCGGAACGCGTGCACTTGCAGCACGCGCACAACCGAGTCACTGGCAAACTGCTCGAAGGCGGCGACAGCGGCGGGCAGCGCCAGGTCGCGCGCGAAGGCCTCGAGCAGCGCCGGCGACTCGCCCAGCAGTGGGGCGCACGTCGTCTGTAGGTAGCGTGCGAGTGCTGCGGCCGCGACAGGCGCCGACGTATCCACGCTCGCCATGCTGCTAGCCTCTCCAAGGTTGGATCCGACCGCAGACTTCACTTTCTCCCTTACTACGTCACGGAGGGAGGAATGTGGCGCGAAGGTTGCACGTGGGGATCATCCCCCGTGTTTGTGACGGGATCGATGTGGAAAGCAAGCGAACTCTTCCCGCGCGAATGGCAGCAAGGGATACGGATGACGCGTGTGCCATGCGCATTCAGAAATATTTGACATGTACTCATACTTATAGCCGCCGTACACGGCGAGACTCGCGACAAGCGCTTACTGAATCGGCTTCTTCTTAGACAGCTTGTTGATGAGTGACTTGTGGATGTACGGAATGACACCACCGCCCGCGATGGTCGCCTTAATCAGCGAGTCGAGCTCTTCGTCTCCTCGAATGGCTAGCTGCAGATGGCGTGGAGTAATGCGCTTAACCTTGAGATCCTTCGAGGCATTACCAGCCAGCTCCAGCACTTCAGCAGTCAGATACTCCATGATCGCAGCCGCGTACACAGCAGCAGTGGCGCCCACTCGCTGGTTGTTTGCCACGCGCTTCTTCAGGAAGCGATGGATACGGCCAACTGGGAACTGAGTGCGCAAAAAGGCAGAACCATGAACGATTAGCGTGCAGCCCACGAGAGAGGGAGAGACGGAGATGTGGCTGCCTCCGTACCTGCAGGCCGGCGCGCTGCGAGCGCGACTGCGGCGCCTTCTTGGAGGTCACGCCCTTGCCGCCCTTGCCGCCTTTGCCGCCCTTACCGCCGCCGATGATTCCCGACTGCAAATACAAGAGCGTCAGTGGTGTCGCGCTTGCCACCGCGAGCGGGGGCAACGCACCATTTTGGTGTCAATTGCTCCGGTTTGCGTGCCTGGTCTGACTTTGAGCTCTGGCAACACCAATACAACGAACCATAAAAAACGAGGGAAACTACGCTGGAGAAGGATTTGTTCTAAAAACCTCACGGAGATTGAGGTTTATTGCGTTTTCCCACCAACTTTCACGTTTGAATGCCCAAAACCTGCGGAAATTCATGCTTCGATATGCACCCGCTTTTGCGAACAGATGGAGCTCTCGCGCTGGTTGAAGTGGACCTAGGTATCCAAAGGAGTCCTTTTAAAAGGGGCTGTTGCAGCAGTTCTTCACACAGTGCCATGAGACGCTCATCTGACAATTAGTCAGGATGGCAACCAGAATGCGAGGTCGGGACAAGCCACGTGGTGGACGGCACGTTGAGAGGACACTAGGCTCTGTCTTTCTGGGGTTGGTTTTCCAACATCCAGCAGGCGCTGGCAACCAACACGATCGTGCGTGCTACCAGCTGCGCGACTGCCACAACGCTCTCGAATCGCTATCATGCCAAGTGGCCTGTCGAAGTACGAAGTGATCAAACTTCACAGCTAGTGTGACGGCGGGTGGGCAGCTAGACGACTTTGTTGGCGTTCTCCAACAAGCTGGCGGCTCACCGTGTGCTACCATAGTGTTGCATGCACCCTCCAACTTCCGCACGGTAGAACTAGAGACGAATTAAGGCTTTTTCACAGAGGTGGGTACGCTGTTGCTATACCTCTATCGAGACAAGCCGTCAATCTCAGTAAGGTGTAGCACCAACGGGTGGAACAGGTTGTGAAATTCGGCCAGTCAAACTAGACCCAGATGACGATCATCGCGAACCGAGGCCACCACCTTACGTGAGAACCTGGATTACGACCAACTCGCTGGACAGCGCTTTTGTCCCTCATCATCATGGGATACGGGATGTACGCGAGCGCGTTCACGCTGACGCAGACTCAACGAGCCTCGGATCTGACTTCCGCTCCAGTCGAGTCCGCTCCAGTCGAGTTCCGAGTGCCAACGACTTGGTTGCGACGTCTGGACTGTCTCCAGAACCCCAAGTGGGTGTAGCGTCATGAGGTTGAAAGAAGGACGGCACGCCGAGCCGGCACTTCAAAGCCAACGGCGTCCAGCCAGTCAAGTCAGTGTTGATGTTGAAGTGAACTCGTAGCTATCGCATCAACGGTGAAGCAACGATCAATAACTGTTATGAACCTTGTATCTGCATGCACCTCTTCTCTTTTCTTCGACGATTCAGAATTTGGAGGAATCATGAGCTCGCCCGCGCGCTCATGGTTCAATGTGCCGTGTGAGAACCCAGCGGCAGCGCCATGCTACCGCGCGCTCCACGTCTGCGCCGTGCGCAAGGACTGTCTCTACATCTTCGGCGGTGCGTCTGGCGGTTGGACTGGCGTTGGAGGGAGATAGCTGCTCACGCGCGGTCGCTCTGACTGGATAGGCTACGATGGCTCCAACCGCTTGAACGACTTTTACGAGTACAGCTTCACGCGCAAGCTCTGGTCTACCATGCCCGCCACGGGACTTGTGCCGAGTCCGCGCGACCGCCATGTAGGTGTCGTGTACAAAGACTCGTTCTACGTGTTCGCGGGCTTTGACGGCAGCTCGCGCGTGAACGACTTTATGGAGTACAATTTTGGTGCGTGCACGAGGCAGTTGAATCTTATGACTGCTGACATCCCCACACTCACATTACCTTGTCTAGTCACGCAAAAGTGGAGCATTGTGATCGTGAACGCGGGCATGGCGCCGACGCCGCGCCACAGCCACTCGGCGGTCGTCTACGGTAAGAGCTCCTGCGTGGTCTTATAGGTGCGATCTCTCGTGCTGACTTAACGGTGCAGATAAATCCATGTACTGTTTTGGCGGGTATGACGGCAGCTACAAGAACGATTTTCATGAGTACAACTTTGAGACGGGCACGTGGACGCTCGTTGGAGCTACGGGCCGCGTGCCGCGACCCCGGTAGCTTTCAAGCAATTGTCTGAGCTTGCTGATAACGTCGTGTTGCTAACCATACAATCTGGATATGCGCAGGTATCGCTCCTCGCTCGTCGTGTACAAGAACAGCTGTATCCTCTTCGGCGGCCACGACGGCTCTCGTCACCTCAATGACGTCCAGGTCTTCGACTTTGGTGGGGGTTGGTTCTGCGGGAGATCGCGTCTCGTTGTGGCACTGACGTAACGCTCTTCGTAGCACTTCGAACCTGGTCGACGCTCATAGCTGAGGGACCGGCGCCGATTCCTCGCGACAGCCACGTCGCAGTCATCTACTCCAACTCGATGTACATCTTCGGAGGTAGCAGTGGCACAGCAATGAATGATTTCCACGAACTTAATATGGGTACGACACGGCATTTCCCACGTATACGGAATAGTAGCGCTGACACGTTGCTATAGCTCCATCAGAAACTTGCAAATGGCAACCAATTACGTCGAAAGGCCCACCGCCTGGGCAGCGCTTCTGTCACGTCGCTGCCGTGCACGATTCGAGCCTCATCATCTTTGGAGGCTACGACGGCAGCAGCCGTCTCAACGATTTCACTCAGTTTCGATTCGGTGAAGACGAGTTTGAGCTGGATATTCCGGAGAGCACGCTCATTTCCGATCTTCGACTCCTTGTCAACAACGAGATAATGAGCGATATCACTTTCGTTGGTACGATCATCTTATCCTGAAGATGAACGTGAGTCTGCCTGCTAACACGAGGTGGCCATGCGTGTAGTCGAAGGCATTCCCATCTACGCCCACAAGATTTTATGCATGCGGTGCGGGTACTTCAAAGCGATGCTGAACGGCGAGATGCTCGAAAGTCGCGCGCGCGAAGTGGTCATCAACGACGTGCGACGGCCCATTTTCCTGTCCTTTCTCGAGTATTTGTACAGCGACGACATTGATGTCTCCGTCGAGAGCGCTATGGAGCTGTTTGTTGTCGCCGATCGAGTGAGTTTTTTTAGATCTCTGCGACGTTCGATTGACGATTTGGCGTCGACTTCGAAGTGACTCGCTAACATTGTGCGGTCTGACAGTACGGAGTTGATCGCCTCAAGCGCATTTGCGAGCGGCGCATGCTTCTTTCGCTGTGCATCGACAACGCCGCGAGCATTCTGCACGCGGCCGATCTCCACAACGCGGCTGTTCTCCGGGACCAGTGCATCGCCTTCATGCTCAACAACTTTGACGCCGTGACCAAGACGACGGCGTTTGAGGAAATGGGCCGCACGAACGTCGACCTCGTGTTTGAACTGCTCAAGCGCCGCTGACGCCAACGGGGCGCGCGAGACCCATCGAGGTCTTCTTGTCGAATTGTTTACATCTAGGTAGTATTCATGATGAAAGAGATGAGCCTGCCTGTGTTTCCCAGTTTTGATGGTGGTGGCCATGTCGGACTCGGAAGACTCGGGACATCTTTAGTGTCGAACTCTCAAATGTAGCCACATGTGGAACAGGTTTGGTTGGATAAATATCAATTTGTTTTAACCAATACCTTTCGTCCAGATCAGCAGAGTGACTGCTCCTCGACCCTGTTTCAGAGAGAGCTCCGCAACATGAACAGGACCAACTCTGGCGAGGACGCCGCGGCGCTGCGCGAGGCCGCCGAGGGTTTCTTCCTAGCGGCGGAGCATGGCCGCTCGGATGTGATCAAGGCGCTGGCTGACCACAGCGACGGCCGCCTCGACCTCACGCACATCGTGGATCCCGCCACGGGCCGCACGCCGCTCCATGTCGCAGTCACTCACCGTAAGACGGATGCGCTGCGCGTGCTGCTGGCTGCGGGGTTCCCGCCGCACCTCGAGACCGTGGCGACGCCCAAGAGTGGTGGTGTCGCTGGCAAGTCCACGGCGTACGCACTGGCAGTCGAGGCCAAGGCGCACGACCTCGTGTTCGTGTTCCACCAGTTTGCGATCCAGCAGGTCGCGATGGATAGTGCGCAGGGCGTGGCGCAGCTGCTGGCGGCGGGCGTACCAGTTGACATGACGGACGGCGACACGACAGAAAACACGTTGCTCCATTGGGCAGTTACGTGCCGTGCTCTAGCGGTTTGCCGATTGCTCTTGGAGAGCGACCACATCGGAGGCGAGGCGCTGGTGAATTACGCGAATGCGGAGGGCGCAACACCTCTGCACATCGCCTGTCGGGATGGGAAGCTAGAGTTTGTGCGGCTACTGCTAGCACACGGCGCCGATCCAAGATGCTCGGGCACCAGCGGGTTTTGCAAAGACAAGACCCCGGCGGGCGTCGTGACGTCGACAGAGATCCGCACGCTGCTGGCGGGCCACGAGGAGCGACTGCTGGCGGCGAACTTGAAACAAGAGCGAGATTACAGCGACGGCGATCAAACGAGCGAAGGCACAGAAGGTGACCCCGCGGAAGGACGTGAAGACGTCAGTGCGATTGTGGCGCTTCGCCGGAAACACGCGCTCCAACTGGAAGAGAAAGACCTTCTCATTCGCCAGCTCAAGACGACGATTGAGACACTCGTGGTCGAAGCAGAGGAGATCCGGAAACTGGGGGAAGAGCGAACGGTGCTCGATTACATCCGCAAGCTCAGGGATGTAAGTTGGTTGAATGGTACTCAGGCAACATCTTTTGCAGAGCTGACCGCTTTGAATATTAGGAAAAGGACGTAGTTCGACGGCAGCTCGAAGATGCGGAGGACCACATTCGAATACAACAACGTCAGATTCAGGAGCTCAAGCGGCAGATTCGAACCATGGAGGTGAGCTCTTCCTGGAAGTGGAGATTTTGCTCTGTTCTCATGTTCGGACGTGGAATTCGTTAGCGTGCGCAGTACACAGCGCCTTCAGAGACCACTGCTTCCGAGAAGCCACCGCTCGCGCCAGTCGCAGCGACTAAGGGTGGTGACGATCTTGCGCAAGTGGAAGCGTCTGCGTTTGTCGCCTCGTCGCTCTCGTCGAGCTCTCAGTTTCCGTCGTTGCAAATCGACACGTCGGCTCCGACGCCGTCGCGCTCGGACAGCGGCCGGTGGAAAGACGTGTGGGCTGTTCTACTGGGGAACGGGCTGCAAGCAGACGAGATTGACGCCGACGGCGAAGTGATCATGACTGTATAAACCCAAGACCAAGTGACGTGCTTTCCGTTTTTTCTTTCTTTCTCGTTGGTTAGTTTGCAATGTCGTGCTGTTTACAAGCAGAGGTCGCAGCTCTCTCCTTCTTCTTGGGCTGGCGGTAGAACTCGCAATTGTTGGCGCATTGACGACTGCGCTGTCCACCACAGGAACAAAGTGCTGGGGTTCCTAACTGCTCCTGGAGGGCGGTCAGGAATCGTTCGTTGGTCGTTGGACTTATCGCTTCAGCAGACGGCGATATCGACAACCGCGGCCGTGAAGGGGAGGATTTCCTGCACCGTCAATCAGCCAAAATGAAGCAGCTTAGCGCCTGTGCAAACCATGTCGAATCCCAGTAACGGGACAATACCTCCACGTTGCTGGCAGCGTCTTTGCGCACTGTCTCTGCATCTTAACCTCACAGCCGGACGAGACTTCCAGCCTACAAAAATACGCCCGTCACAGCTACGTTAGACCACCGCTAGCTCAGTCAGAGCGCACCCAGCGGTGTACGAACACGTTGACATGGGTCCTGGATGAGGTCGAAGAGTTAGAGTTGGACTTTGTCTTGGTCTTGGCGAGGGGCTTCATCGAGGGCTGCACCATGGGGCGAGGGGGGGTGCCGGAGTCAGTCTTGGTGTCTCGAGTCCGCTCCCGCACGCTCTCGCGCTCGAGCGCCATGTATTGTCGCCTCACTGCAGCGAACAGCTCCTTCCGCTGAACGTCGGGTCAGAATATAGATGTTCTGTACTTCTGCAGAAAGCACAAGGGAAACCAATGCCAAGGTCTCACCTGCTTTATAGGCAGCTCCACGTCGACTCGACCGCCGCGTTCGCCACCGACGACAAGGCCCTCTACCTGATTGGATGCCTCTGCGCGCTCGACTTCCAGCGCAGCCGCCTCACACTCGCGTGATTGTCGCACCCGCGTGACTCGCGTGGACGCCAAGAGAAGCTCTCGCGCTTGCGCGTCGCTTCGCAGCGCCTTCACGACGAGCGCGGACGACGAGCTGGCGCCCTGTGATACAAGGCGGACACAATGAGTCAAATACGTTTTTACCAATGTGGACATTCGACGCTCGTACCGTTAAAAGCTGCTGTTTCCTCTGTAGCAGCGCATCGACAAAAGGCTCTCGACTGAGTGGCAGCGAGCGCCGCGTCCTCATCGCCCCGGCTGCAGTGTGATCCGGCCCAGTGGTCGAGGGCAGTTGGAGAAGCCTCGCCAGCTTCGCATCCTATCCAGCAGCGACTCAGCACCCACCACGCACCAACAATCCCGCCCCGTCAAGCACGTACGACGCGCTTGTCGAGCGACTGCCTGTGCTCACGCTGCTGGACGGCGCGTTCGTTGACGCGCAGACAGATCTGCTGGTGGAAGCGCTTGAGCTGCGTCGACTGGAGGCGCAGACGCCGCGCTGTCGCCTCGCGCGTAGCGTCGATGGCGCTTCCGCAGTCGCTTACCGTCGCCAAAAGCTGCGCGTCCTCGACGAGTGGTGTCAAGGGAGTCAACGGCGCGTTGGGCTCGGCCTGCAGCGCCGCCATGCGCTGCTTGTCGCGCACATAAACCGGGCTCGCCGCCTCTGTTGAAGCCCCACCCAGAGGTTACAGCAAACGATCCTCGAGACAACAACATTGCTCTGCGGCCCTTGCTTACCCTGTTGGTTGTCGCTCGCCAGCATTGCCTTGGTCGTCTTTGTCGACGCGTCTGCTCCTTGCGTTTGGACTTATCACCAAGAGACGCGATACCTTCCCTTTAAATCTAATATCAAATGCTGTGGTCATTCAAGCCGCAGCTAGCTTGTCGCCCACGGCGACCCCACCACGAAGGCCATAGCTTCGGCCCGTGGGTCTGGCACGTGGCCACCAGTGGCCTCGTCTCGCTCGCTCAGCGCGGCAGTTTCGTCGCTGTCGTTGTTAGTGTCGGCCATGCCCTCCAGAAGCTGTTCATAGAGGCTCTGCGCACGCGCCATACTTCGGCGGCCAGAGCGAGCGATGAACAGCTCATAAAGTTCGTTCCGCCAGTGCACCAGTCGAGACGCGGCGGCCTGATGTCGGCTCTCTGGGGTGCTGCTCGCGTCGTCAAGCGACGACGGCAGCGTCGAGTGGAGCCGCTCGACAGTCGCTTCGAAGCGCTGCTCCTGCGCTCGCCACCGGAGCGCGAGGTGCATCCACTGCTTGTCTTCGCGCTCGCGATGCTGCGCTGCGAGACAGGGGTGGTCGATCAGCGGCTGCGACGGCCTGTTCCTCGTCTCTGCGCTGTTCTCAAGCGGCTTGTAGCTCGTGACGCTCAGGTGGCCGTTGCGGAGCAGCACGAGCACAACCGACACGAACACGCGAACGGGCATCACGCGCTGCAGATGCCGCTGCTTGAGCGCGTTGTGGAAGATGTTGCGCAGCTCGCGCTCGCTCGCACCGAGCGAGTACGCCACGAGCGTCTCCACGAACGCGGCCTCTTCCAGCAGCGGTGAACCGGTGCTCAGTGGCGGTGATTTCGAATGCGGAGACGCACCGACGGTCTGCTCGAGCTTCTGCCGACGGAACGCCTCATGGAAGAGCTCGTGGGTCCACTGAATGAACTCATGGAAGTGCCGCATCACCGATCGATAGCGACGCAGCAAGTCGACCAATTCGCCAAAGAAGACCCACCTGGCGTGGCCCACGCACGAGTTTGGTTCGCTCGCTCCCCACGAGGCGGCGGCTGGCGGTTGCGCCTGAGGCCGTCGCATGGTTGGACTGCGAGCGGCGCTGGCGTTGTGCACGCGCGCGTGGAACTGGTTGACGTTAGACGAGCGCACGTGCGGACAGCGGTCGTCGCCCAGTGGCGGGAGAACGCGTCCGCCGTCGCCCAGGTCGCTGGCGTCGACCGGCGTCACGTGGGAAAGCAGAATCGCTTCCAGCTGCTGGAGCCCCCTGGATGGCAAGTGGCACGCGTAGATCTCGTTGCTGGGTTCGATCACGAAGGCGTCCGTTCGCACCATCGACGCGTCATCGCCCGCCGCGAGGAAGAAGCCGCGCGCCACCTCCATCGCGCTCAGCACGTCGACAAGCTCGCGCATGGTCGTCTCGTGAAACGCGGGCTGACGGCCTCGCGGAGAGTCGCGCGCCAGCAGCCGACAGAGACAGAAGAAGACGAGATCGTCGGGCGACCGCTCGCGCATGAGGTAGTCGTGGAACCGCTGAACGTCCGGATCCAGACTCTGGAACTGGCGCAGATCCGCTACGACGCGCTGTTTGGCGGCGTCGACCATCAACTTGAGGCCAAGCTGGCAGTGAAAGTGGTCGTGGATCAGTTCGTTCAGGTCGACGCGCCCCACGAACGCGCTAATCGGCTCGTACTCGGAATATGCCGGTTCGTGACCGACGCCGCCGAGGGGGTGGCGGTGGCGGTGGTGCCTGCAGCTGCGTAGCACGCGCCGGCCGTCTGCGAACGACAGCGCGAGACTGCCGTGGACACGAATCAGCTTCTGAAGTCGCGGGCGCGGAAGCTCGCGCAGCCGACCGACCAACGTGTCGTAGATGTCCGCAATGAATTGCTTTAGCGCTGCGTGCCGCTTCTGCTGGTCTCGGGATGCGAGCAGCTCACGCTCGAGCAGCGCCCGCGCCGACGCTTCGTCCTCGATTTCCTCGGCTCTGCGCGGCGTGAAGACCGAGCTCTGCCAGAGCACGTCGTCCAGGTGCGTGCTCTCGCCATCGTCGTCATCCTCGAGGTCGTCGTATGGTTCATCGCTCTGCTCGCGACCGAGTGACGCTGAGCCACTTGAAGCGCGTCGCGGTGGGGGTGTCTCGCGGTCGTCGTCCAGAAAGAGAAAGCCCGCGGAACCGAGCAAGTCTGGGGTTTCGTCGCCACCTCGATGAGTGGTCGTGTTCTCAGGCACCACCGGTAGCGACGTGGTGGAGGTAGCCTTGCAGAGTCCATTGGCTTGCCCTTTCTCTTCCTCTTGTTCGCCGTCGTTGCCCTCCCGCCTCAGTTCGCTCAGCACCGAGCGAAACGAGCTCATGAGATCCTCAGCGCGTTTCATTGTCTCGTCGATCAGGATCTTGTCTTGAGCGGCGGCTTCAGCAGGAGAAATGGCATTGCTCCAGATAGTCGCTACATTTGAGAACGCGTGATCCTCGCTCGCCTGCTGAGTGGCAACGCCGACCGACACTTCACTGGCTTTGCTGGTCTCAACCGACTGCTTTCCCAGTTGGCGCCGTGAGTGAAGGAACGAAAACGCCGCCGCGAGCTCGCTCAGACCATTTAGCAGCTGCGACAAGCGTTGCTTGGTCAAATCCACTGGCGCCAGGAGATCGTCAGTGGCCAGGTCGCCGCCGCTGGAAATCGGATGATGATCCGCGAACGCTGACTGGAAGGCTGAAGCCGGGGCACCGGCTCGCTTCGCCTCGAACATCGACTTCTGCGCCACTGTCACGTTGGTGGACTGGTTCGCCTTCGTGCTATCAGTACCGCCGCCGTTCTTGAACTCGCGTCGCTTCTTGAGGAGGTACGCGCGCACGTTCATCTGCAGCAGCTCAACCGCCGCGACCTCTTTGCGGCGCTTGAGGATCGTGTACATAACCGCTCGGTGGTGCAGCGCGCGCTGCCGCTCCCTGTAGCCTCGGTACGAGCGTTGGATGTCGCGCGCGGCGTCCTTCTTTGCTTGTCGTAGCAGCATGCGCCTTTCGTTTTGGCGCTGCTGGTACTTGGCGAACGCCTGCTGCACGCGCGCGGCCGCTGTGTTTTCCGCCACAATTGACGCGCGCTGAAGCCGCCCACCGCCGCCGCCGCCCGCGGACCCGTCCTGCGAGTTGCCGTCGCTGCCGCAGTCGGACTCGAACTCGAATTCATGCATGCGCTGACGCCGCTGACGCTGGAACGTGCGCCACGCGAGCTCATCGTCGTCGTCGTCCTCATCGTCCTTTTCCCCCTCCTCATCGGCGTGATGTCGTTCCCACCGACCACGCGAGGACCTGCGGTCGCACGAGCAGCGCTCACATGGAGGCGGCGAGTCGGTCGCTTCACGCTGCGTTGTTTGATCCATCAGCTGCTGCTTGCACGCCTGCAACTCGCGCTGGAGGCGCTGGGTTTGCGCGTGCTCGCGCTCGCTGTCTTCTTCGAGCTGCTTGACACGCGTCACGAGCCGCGAGATCGTGGCGTCGTACGCCGCTTGGATCTCGAACAGCAGCTCGCTCTGCTCCTTGCAGATGAACCTGATCTGGCGCGCGAGCTCGTGAAAGCACAGCGAGTGGAGCGCCCACTCGGCCTCAGCGAACTCGGCTGTAGCGGTTGTGGGGGCGAACCCGTCAGCTACCGACCGAGCCCGCATCGCCTCGAGCGTCTGCCACAGACATAACACCTGCTGCCGCGTGTGTGGGGCGAGCGCCGGAAACACGACGGTCTCCCACGCGCCGCCGCCGATGAACGTTGACTGGTAGTGCGCCGGCGGGTACTGCGTCTGCGGCAGCACGGCGTTTGTTTCGATCACGAAAAACTCGCGCGGGATGCGGCTGAACGACTCGAGCACCGTCGCTGTGCCGGGAGTGAGCGGCTGCGGGGTGGCTGCGACCGACACAGGACGCGCCGGCCGCAGTGTGGCGCGTCGAGGCGACGCGTAGGCGAGTACGCCAGTCAGGGAAGGGGAAGGAGTAGCCTTGGCGAGCGATACGCGGCGAGTTGACGAGGAACAAGCCACTGTGGGTCGACCGATGGGGGCCGCTGGGCGCGGCACTGCATCTTTAGTTGGGCCAGCGGAGACCGCGTCAAATCCCACACGGCCATCGGCCGTTTGGTTCAACGGAGGGAGCATTCGACACCGCAGAGACAGAGAGAGAGAGAGCGCAGCACGCACACAGGAAGAGTGTTGTTGTATGCGGTGCCATGGAGACGGCGGAGAGTATTTTTGGAGGTTACGTGTATTTCGTGAAATTTCATGTGGAGTTTATTTCCGCGGCGCTCACACTGGTGGGAACTCGATCCCGCTGTTGTCTTCTTCTTCGTCGTCGTCAGTGTGGAGCGGCACACCCTCTAGCATCGACTGCGACTGGTGAAGCAGGTGGGCAGGCGCCGTCGTGAAGAGCTGGTGCATCTTCTGCTGGAAGCGCGTGGCGTACGCTCGTGGACTGATGGCCGACACACCGCGAGAGGCTTTGCGAAGCACGTGAACCTTGTACGCCCGTTCAGTCTTTTTAGACAACGTCCACTTCTGCAAGATGTCGACCAGCCCGAAGTAGTAGGTGCTGGGCCCAGACACTTGGTGAGCGCGATAGCGGTGGTGGTGGTGGCGTCCGACAGGCACCGATGCACTTGCAGCGTCCGCACTTGCGCTGGCAGTGGTACCAGATATCTCGACGATTGGAGTGAATTCTAAAGTTTGAGTTCCACTTCCCTCGGCGCGCGAGGCCTCCTTATCACTCTCATCCTCTTCGCAACAGAGATTATGGACGTAGCCACTGGTCTCTATGCTGATTCCTGGTGGATGGTTCGCTTCTGCGAGCGCGTCTTCCTTTTCCGCCCTGTCTAAAGTGGAGAGGTCCTTCACACTTGGAATGGGCGCCGGATTATCACGCTTCCCATGAGGACCGACGAGGTGGAGCGCACTTGGCTCTTTCTTCAAGTCAGTTTTGTCCGACGCGATAGTGAAATGCGAGTAGTGCGCCCCAATCAGTAAACTGTAGTCCATGATGCCCATGCTGGCAAGGAAGTTGCTGTCGCGCGTGAGCTGCTTCACTAGCTGCAACGCCGTGTCCGACTCCAGTTTGATGCGTTTCTTCAGATCGTTGTCGCGCAGCGTGATATCGGCGTAATGCTCCGAGCCTACAGGTTCGCACGGAGTCGAGCCGGGGCCAGTGATGACTCCGAACGTGAAAAAGCGATTGCATTTGGAGCAACGGTACTTCTCTCCCAGAACACATGCAGGCGCATTGCGATCCACCCACGAGCCTTTGATGTCATATCGGCGGTGGATCACTTCGTTGGTGTTGAGCACGTTGGCCATCACCACAAAGTAGAAAACTTGACCGTACATTTTCATTGCGTGAAGACCAAGAAACTTGGGCAGCAGCGACCGCGGATTCCACTTCACGTATCGACCGTACGATGGCAGAAGTCCAAGCAACACGTTCTTCTCCTCCGCAGTCGTACTCTTGACAAGATACTTGCGGTCGCTCGTAGTAAACACGAATGCGCCACTGCGGCCCTCACTCATACGCTCGTTCATAGTGTGGCGGAAGGCGTGGATGTATTCGTGATCATGAATGCCTTGCAACAGGCGGATCGACGCGAACACGCGCGGTTGGAAGTCGTAGAATTGCATCTCTCGCATACGAAACGGCAGAAACGATGACAGACCGGCGCCCTCTTCGTCCGCTTCGACGACCTGGATTGTCGAGTTGCGCGTCGCAACGACTTTGCTGAGTGACATGGAGACACTCAACTGCCGCACGTCACGTGAGCGCTGTGGCGACCGCTGCCAGTCCAAGTTGAAAGTCTGATTGGAAGCAATCCGTCGATGCAGGCGGTGGTAGTGTTCCACCGATTCGACGATGCCGGTCGTGGCCATGTGGATCATTTGCCTACGTAGGGATGTGTTGAGCTCCGGCTTGTTTACAAGTTCCTCGAATTCATCCTCGCCGTCAAGACTCTCGATGAAAGGCGAGAGCGAAGTGCTGAGTGTTGCGGTCGTTGACGACGTCGTTTCACCCAGCGCTGCCTGTCTCTTCGGACGAGAGACGGGACGGAAGCAAACCGTGTGAAGGCTGGCGCTGTTAATCATCAGCCAGACAATGATGTTGAGGCCCCCGCGTGCCGAGTGCAAGAACGCGCTGAGATTCACGAGGTCTTCAAACACATCCGGCTTCACGTTCAGCTGAACGATGGGCAGGTTTGTCGTGACGAAGAGCGCGAGCACAACGAGCGACCAAGTGACGTAGACCCAGCAGGTCATCAGCCCACTGGAGAGAACGCGGCGGCGCACATCGAACGTCTCTTCCAGGCCGCGCTTGAGTCGGCGCTTGACGTATATAATCGAGAACGTTGCAAACACGAGATACATGAGCACCCACATGTGGTACGAAAGCCAGTGGTGCCACCAGAAGCCCGGCCGATCGGTGTTTTCGTGGAACCAGAAGAACCTTTCGACAAGTTCGTTGCCTGACGAAGCGCACTCATCCCAGATCCACAGCGCAAACCCGCAGACCGCTCCACTCAAGACCGCGTAAAACCAGTACACGCGAATGTTGTGGGCGTACGATGTGAACGGGTTGGTGATCGACTGCACCATGTCGATGGGCATCGCGAAGAACCAGAACTCACCGCACACAAGCAGCGCCTGCGTCACGGCGGCGATGCGCACGGGCAGCGCGATGGGCGGGACGGCGAACTGCGTTGCTGCGTACTCGAACACGTAGAGCAGCGCGAGCAGCAAGTCGACGCAGCTCTTGCTGAGGATGAGCGGGTTTGGATGGCCGCGCACGGCCCGGCTTTGCGCGTAGCAAACGATCACGATCGCCGAGAACGCGAACGATACGAGCGCGCCAAGGAAGAGGTACCAGTCGGCATCGGCGGTCGCGGATATCGCCCAGACCACGCCGCTGAAACCCGCGGCGAATAGCGCAAGACAGAATACGGCGAACAACCGCAGACGCGTCAGCATCAGCAGCGCTCTCCCCACGGACGAACAGAACGCTCGCATGGCCGACGTGACGCCGCGGCAGCAGCCACCCACGGCGGATTCTTCGTGGTCGTCGCCACTTCGCCGCGCGCTGGGACGGCGCAGTCTCTGCAGCAGTCCTGGGAGCTGCTGGTCGCTCTGTAGATACTGGCGCTGCAGCCGCGCGGCCTCTTCGATCGCGCTCTTGCTGCCGCGGGGCTCGCTAGTGAGCGAGATCGAGCAGAAGGTGGCGCTGATGAACACGCACACACACAGACACAAAGAGAGAGCGTCAGATGACTAGACAACAGCGACATCCGAGGGAAAAAACATGCCACCGCACAATTCGCGGTCGTTGCGTCCGCCCAGCAACGCGTCGCGCTCTCGCGGGACCCGGGCTCGTCCGGCGCCCCTAGTTGCTGGCGGCAGCGGCAGCGTCGATCGCGTCGATGGCCCGTCCACGTCCATGTCCGCGTCCATGTCCATACTCCTATTCCTGTCGCTGTGGACGGCGGCGGTGACATCGCACAACACACGCGGCGGTGACGAGGACGCGTGTGTCATGCTGGGCTTCTTCTTCCACCTGCGAAGCGGCACTTCCTCTGCCAACAGCCTGTTGACAAACATGCAGACAGCTGAGTTCCTAACATGTTTGTATCGAAAAGATCCCGTCTGGCTGCAGTATATTATTGGTTAGGAACCGGTGGCTGATACTCGTTGAAGTTGGGATTGGAACCAGCGCACGCCCCGACTATGCGCAATCGGACGACCCGAGGAGACCAACGCGACGACGGTAACGGCAGCTCCTAGAGCGACGCCGGCACCAAGAGCGACCCATTCGCTCGAAGTCCACGACCCCAGAGACCAGCATGACGCGGAGGTGGAGACGACGCGACTGTCACTCTCGCTGGTGCTGCCGCGCGGCGAGCTGTTGGCAACAAACGTCGGGTCTGTTGGAAAATCTTCCCCTTGCGCGTCCAAGTAAAGCTTGTGCAAGAACGCAGGATCGACAAGTGGAGAATTCGCAGCGAAGAATCGACCGAGAAAGGATTTTGAAGGCAGTATGCCAGCGCCGGCGGTGCGCTGGCTCTCCAGACGGTACTGAAGCGCAGAAGTCAGAGACATGGTATAAACTGCAATAGTAGAAGGTGACGGGACTCACTCGAACTGCGAGAGCGTGCATGACTGCAAGCATATCAGTGACACTATCCTACAAAACCACAAAGATTCAGTCTATAATATGGGCTGACTATCAGTGCCATGGCCTCAATGCTCAGACTTACCACGTAAGACTTCGCATTGCTAGGTTTCATGCCGACCGTGCAAGTGTACACATCAGTCGGCAAGTCTTCGCCACTCGATAAACTTTCTTGGAGTGCTGAGAGAATTCTCATCAATCCCCAGATGCTCTCAAATACCACACCAAACTGTTCGTACCTGTAAATGCCAACTCATCGGACTCGTCGTCTCCAGCATAGAAGGCGAAGTCGGGAGTTTCATGGTGCTCTTTCAGATGGTGAACGATGAGCGCAACAGCGACAGCTTTACTGACCCCAAACTGGTGCACTTCAACGAATCCCTTCCCTCGACGAATCGTGGCTTCTCCTTTCTAGAATCAGCATCATTCATATACGCCTCAGTTCGTCGTTTCGGGTGAGCGATCGATGTAGACTTACCTTGACCATCTGACGAAGCTGCTCATACAGTTCGAGAGCTTGGATTTCGCCATACTCTGGATCGCTGCGGCGATAGTCGTACAGGAGTGACGCTTCTCCCTCAATCATACAGGCGCTATTGGTTCTTGACGTGTATGCCTGCATGATGCGCTTCACGTCATCTTTCCAGGGCATGTGCATGTGGTTCTGGTCGTACATACACTCCCATATAGCCGATATAGCAGGCATCTTGTGCGCCGCCTTTTTCACAAAGAGACCGTTGTCCGCGACAAGGTTGAGATTTCGAATCGACCCAAACTCCGCATCAAGCTCGGCTCGACGGCCAGTGCTGACAACGAAGACGACATTTCTTGGGTCTCCACAAATGGTCTGAAGGTTCTCACGCGATTCCTCAGAGAGTGACGTGCGAACTTGACCATCAATGAACCTTATCACTTCTTGACCGAAGGCAGCCCCTGACGCTTTCTTTGAATCTTGGTACATCAGTGAAGATTCACAGTATTGTTGGAAGTGGCGTGCAGCTCCATCCTCTTCCAAGATGCTCGTTGTCAAACAAAGAGTTCCTCCAAAATCGAAGATGAAGAGCCTTCGCGTGCAACGACTACTGCTTCTCACCAGCTCATCGATGTCAAGTTTCTCAAAACCCGAGGCGAACTTCATCACTCGATAGTCAAATCCAAAGCCAACTTCAACTGTGTCGCGCGAGTCGGCCGATTGCTGTTTCTTGACTTCAAGAATCTCGAAGTCGGAGAGCAATCGTTCAGCCCACTTCGTGTGCGAGTGAAGCTCGAGGAACTTGTAGTTGACCTGGAAGCGGTTCAGTTTCTCGTAATACTGCATATCCGTCGCCTTGACGAGTGCGTTGACGACATCGTCGGCTTTCCACGGATTGACGAGCACACATCCGTTCAGGATGCGGCTGTAGGATACGAACTCCGAAACGACCATAGCTCCAAACTGGTGCACGCCATTCTTTTCACTCGCTTGCTCGAAGTTTCGTCTTTGAGCAACAAGGTACTCGAAAGGCAACAGCGACAACCCAAACCGGACGCACGTGTCAAGGTATACGTCGCTCATTCGCCACAAGTGCATGCGCTCAGCGCACGTCGTTTTGGATTTTTCTTCAAAGTACACGACCTGGTCGCCTTCGGCGGACCCTGACGCGTAGCGCCGATTAATTTCGTTCACAAACGTCTGGACGTAGTCTCGAGTTTGGTGGTAGTCGTTGGGACGTGAGTCGAGGGAGATGCCGATCTGAATGAGCACGACGGAGCTTCGCTTGGTCGGATGCAGCGCTAAGAACCGATCAAATGCTCGCAACTTCAGTGGTAACGCGCTCAACCCTTCCAGACGATCCACTGACGCGATCACCACCTTGCGTTGCTTTGTCTCGGAGCTATAGATGAACTTTTCGATTCGCTTGCGAAACTGTTGTGCCGCGTCGTTGCGGTCTGTGTGGTGTTGATCGAGAATACTGTGCAGGTATGTCACGTCAGGCTCAATGTGCGAGCACGACAGACTCACTTGACGGCCATTGTACTCGACAACGAGCATCCCATTCGAGCTCGCCTTGTAGTTCAAGCCAAGCAGGCGCTTGCAACTGGTGAGGAAATGGCGCGCGTGCTCGAAAATAAGAAACCCGATGTGGTCCGCGCAGAGCATCGCGCGAAGAATTTCTGTTCGCATGGCCAGACACCGGAAGATCTCGCTCGACGGAAACGGCACGTGGAGGTAGATTGCGATCATGGCTGACCGCAGCTTGCGCAGCAAGTATGACGGAAGCATGAGGAAATGAAAATCGTGGATCCAGATCAGATATCCGTCGTTGTAGGTTTCGATCACGCGCCGGGCAAACGTGCGGTTGACGCTGCAATAGTCGGCCCAGCACACATCCTGCGCGGCCGGATTCCACGAGGCGGGGTCTCGCCACGCCGGCTTTTGTGCCCCACGTGCTGGGGCCTCTGTTGCGAGATGGGCTGCACGAGCAGCACTCCGCTCTTGCGTGGGCTCGTCCAAGGTCAGCTGCGCGGAATTGTACACGTCGATCACGTTGTGAAACACTGGCCAGAGCACGCCCTTGCAAAAGCCCTGGAAGTATCGATGCGCGACTTGTGGGTCGAGGAACACCGGCACGCAGTCGAACGCTCGCAGTTGTTTCTCTACCGTGGATTCTTCCTCACGGCTGACAAAGATTTCGGGACAGCCAAGAAAGAGCGGACGGTAACGGCCGGTCGTGTCGACGAGGTTGCGATAGAAGAGGCTTGTGGCGCTGGAGTTCCACTCGACGTTCCAACCTGAGTCGGAGGCGTTCCGCTCAAACACGAGCGGCAGCACATTCACGACAATGACGACCGTCTTCTGCGGCTGCGCTTGCGGCCGCGGCGGCAAGCCATGGAGCGCAGACGCCGAGCGCGGGAAGCTGTCGGCGGCGTCGCCCACGAGCGACGGCTGCAGCGCCGCCGTGTTGAGCGCGTTCGCGTGGAGCAGCGGCGACGGACGCGCGAGCGGCGCCACGCGTGAGGCCGAAGGCGAAGACAAAGACGACGACGACATTGGCGGCGGCGGCGGCGGCGGCGGCGGCAGTGCGCACGCGCCAGTCGCCAGGAGCGCCAGAGACTCCATCGCTACAACAGCGAGAGTGCGGGTGAGAGAAATGGAACAATGGCGGATGGGCGGCGCGGCGGTTCCCACGTCCAGCAGCAACTTCCACCAGGGTCAGGAACTTCAAGACCAATATGTGGCGCTGAAGCAACATTACTTATCTACCGTGGTATGGTACTTTATTTATTTGTGCGGCTTGTTCTGGGAAAATGACGAGGCTGGGCTCTGAGTTGGTCGACCTTTCTTATCCGCTTGAAGACGCTAGTCCTCTTTCAGTCCACAGAGGCAGAGTCCACGGGAAGCAAACTCAAGCGCCATGGGCAACTTGTGCTGCGGCGCCGGCGACTACGAGATGCACCAGCGGCGGGAGCTGCTCAAGGAAGGCAACGATTTCAAGAAGAAGACGCCGTACTTGGGCGGTGTGCTCAACAAGACCGAGCCAATCTACCTTCAACTCAACGTGGCGACCACGAGGCTACAATGGCGCATCTCATCTGCAGGAACCAACAAAATTGGTGAGCTGGCGATCGGACAGATTGGGAAAGTATGTCCCAGTGGTGAGTGCCTGTTCATCTGCGCTCGTGACGAGGAACGCTGCTGACGAAATGGCACTTTGTGCTGAAGGCACCAATGATTGGATCGTGCTCGGTAGAAGAGGACAGAAACTTCTCGAACTGACGGCGAACACGACTGCAATCCGCGATCTGTGGGTGCAGACATTGGACGAACTGGTCTTTCAGCAACCTGCTACGGCCGACGACGACGAGTCCAAGACGCTCCACCAAGCCCTAGTGAAGCAGACCGAGAAGCAGAAAGACCGATACTGGAATGAGCGCACGGATGACATCGAGCAGCGGCGGATTGAAGCAGAAGAGAAGAAGAAAAAGTTCGGCACGGTCGGCATGAAATATACTGCGCAGGCTCTGGCTCGGCGGTGAAGTCCATATACTATAATAGAGCGTTGTATTTGAATCCAACTTGTCAATTTGTGCTGGTTCTTCATTGCCCACCCAGTTCGCCCTACGTGTCATGGAAAGTGTCGTGGAACGACTCAGCGAGAGAAAACATGCTTGAGGTGTCCAGTGTGCTGCCTGAAACGGGACCGATGGCGCTCAGCACGGCCGCCTTGGCCACTGTCTCGACTGGAATTGCTGAGTGCATCTCATGACCAAAGAACGGGATCTTCGTCACCACGCTTGAGACAGGGCCGAGACTGCGCGATATCAGGGCCATTGGCGCGCCAAATAACTGAAGCGGGATGCTGTATGATTTCGTGCGGCGCAAGCCGTAAATAAAACCAGGTCGCAGAGACACACCGCTCGTGGGGAAGCTGTATAAAAGCGACACGAAAGATTGAGACGAGCTCGCAACCTTCCAGTGAACAAGCGCACGCTACGTACTGTTCGTGTACTGCAGCTTCCGCCCGCTCCTTGCCGTGGTAGTAGCCATGCAGCGGCGCCCAAGAAGGAAGATACGATCCAACGCGGGAGTTCGAAATGAAGACGAATCGTTCCACGCCTATAAAAATGAGACGAGGGCGTATCAGCAAACTGACCAACCGCAGCAACAACAAGCGAGTAAGAACAAAGACGTTGACGCACCCGCGTGCTTGGCTGCTCTCGCCGTAAGAACGTTGGCGTCGCCACACATCTTCTCCATTAATGCATTGTCCCCAAATGCGCCAACCGTGGTGACTTGACACCCACATACCGAAGTCAGCAAAATCCAGAGTCATGGGTGCAACCCACGCTGAGAAAAGACCACGTACTGACGCCTGTGACACCATCCACTGCCTTGGCGAGGTCACCAGCATTCAAGACGTCGCCTTGCTGCCACTCGACCTGGTCGATCCAGGGCACGTCCTGCCACTGCGGCTTCCCCGACTTGTTGAGCGAGCGCACCTCAATGCCCTTCTGCACCGCGCGCTGGACAATGTTGGAGCCCACGAAGCCGTTGCCTCCCACCACGAGCAGCCGGTGCTTCTGCGTGTCGTAGGCCGCAGTGGCCGCGCGCTTGATCGTCGTCGTCGCACTCATTGTCGAGTGCTGGTAGCTGGTGATCCGCGAGTGGAATGCTGGTGGTGTCGAAAAATGTATGCCTTCGCGCGAATTCCGTTTCTGGCGTCAGTGACGTATGGCGTGTCACAACTTGGTGCGGGAAACAACTTGTGTCACTCAAGAGAGGGTTTTATACAGATAGAGTGCTGAAGAGTGTGTTTTAACGACCAACCCGAGATCTTGAAAGGTCACACAGACACACCAAAGGTGGCGACTTGAGCACCCACCACCAAGGGGAATATGGTGAGCCAAGGCACCTAGTACACCTGCCTTGCGCCCATGTAATATACTTATGATTAAGCATTGCCATGTCAGTCAGGAAGCTCGGCCGCCGCGTTTGCGCGGTCGCGAGCGGCACTGCGCCGCAAGCCCAAGCCCGTCAAGAAGGCGCTGGACGAAGAAGACCTGGAGGAGATCAAAGAGGCCTTCCGCTTGTTCGACACGGACGGTAGTGGCACAATTGACGTGCGTGAGCTCAAGGCGGCAATGCGCGCGCTCGGGTTCCAGGTGAAGAAGGCCGAGATCCGCGCCATGATCGCCGAAATCGACAAAGACGAATCCGGGACGATCGACCAGGACGAGTTCATCGAGATGATGACGGGCAAGATGAGCTCGCGGGACACGCGTGAGGAGATCAGCAAAATCTTTCGTCTGTTTGATGACGACAACACGGGCAAAATTTCGTATCGCAACCTCAAGCGCGTGTGCAATGAGCTGGGCGAGACGCTAACCGACGAAGAGATCCAGGAAATGATTGACGAAGCGGACCGCGACGGTGACGGTCTGATCAACGAAGAGGAATTCTTCCGAGTGATGAAGAAGCGGTCAGGGAACCCACTGGATGATCTAGACAGCGATGACGACTAGATTATATACTCGGTTCAATATTCCGTGGCTAGCCCGCGGATGGCAACGTTTGTCTGGCACTTTGGTCCTTGAATCTCGCTAAAATGGCATGAACGTTTGATCCGCTTCCAATCGAAGCTGTCGTTCGAACTCCTGACAAGTTCTGGCTAACTTTTACCGCCTGCAATATCTCCTCTACACTGCGTTTCACGACTCCGCCGGCAGGCAGGTTGATGCCTCTGAGCGTTAACGACGCCGGTAACAGGGGCTTCAATAGCCCTGCTTTGAGCCGGGGGCGACTCTCAACCACATGGAGCCGCACGCGCATCGTGCCGCTCGTCGATATCGTTTGAGAGCCCAAGCGACTGATTGTTGACGCTTCGTGTGGCGAATGCGTCGCAATAGCCGCCGTGGGCAATTCTATTGCCTCCGAAGCCTTGCTGCCGAGGAAAAACTCTTCGAGTTGAACTGACGTCGGCAAGAGCAGGCGCCACATCGCCGTTTGCAAGTCGTAAAACCCTGGAGCACTTGGGATTTGGAACTCTGCGAAACCGATTACGCATTCGCGGCCCCACGAGTCTTCCGAGCCAACAGTCAGTTTTAGAGTGGGCGGCTGCGTGACACAGGACCGATTTCCATTGGGTCTGGGTCGTGTGATCACCCATTGCACGTGGTGACCGAATGCGACAAAGAGTTGACCAGGCGCTCGCATCACGGGTCTTGAAAGTCGTGTTTTGTTCCTTTGCATACCGTGGGCAAGAACCCATCTGTCTGCTGGATCGTTTTCTGCAGGCAGAATGAGATCAATGGTCACTCGGACTGGGTCCGACTGGTCAACACCAGAGAGAGAGACCGTCTCCATCAGGATCATCGTCTGCTCCCCTTCCTCTACTCGATTTGCGTCAGACTTGAGCTTTGCTGTTGCGTCATTTGAGTCCAGTTCGCCGTGTTTGTTGCGCCATTCTTCTAGTTGAGCTCGCTCTTCCTGCTCTTCCGCGCGCTGGAGTTCACGCAGCACTCTCTGGTCATCGAGCGACGTCGCGGGCCATAGATCGTTCTCGTTATCGAGCGCGTACTCAAACTGAGCGTCTGTCCATCGAGACGAAATGCGGTACGTTGTGAGCTTGATGCCTTTCTCCGCTGCGTCGCTGTCGCTGGCGTCGACGATGCAGTCTGAAAACCCCGGCGTCGCACAAAGCAGCCCCGTGTGTGGGTGATACCGAAGCGACGCCAGCACCAAGTCCTCTGTCCCACCATCGCGACTGGTGACGCACAGCACCAGGTGCATCTGGCGAAAGGCCTCCTCGCGATGCGCACGCAGAGCGACGCGGTCACGATTCGATGTCCATGTCGACGTCTCGCGGTCGGCGGCGCCGCTGGCTGCGGTTTTGCAGAGGTGGTGGTCAGCTGCCGCGGCCGCGATATGGGGGAGTAAAGCAGCGGATGTGGTAGGTGGTGACTGACGTTGTGGACCGCGCGGCTCGTAGTTGTCGACGTCTACGTACGAGCAGAGCGCGACTCCGTGGTGGTCACGTGCCGGGTCCAGTGCTGACTGTCTCGCTGTCTCTACTCGCCCATCCACGTCACCATTTCCATTGCCATTGCGCTCGCGCTTTTCTTGTGTCTTGTACGGTTGATTTTTGGGGTCGTACGCAGCGCAGAGCCACTTTTTCTCCTGCCAGCGGAATGTGTAGCTCCACACTGAGCCGACAGGTACGTCGCCGTCCCTAACGCCCCCTGCAGAGACCTAGAATAGGACCAAACGCTCAGCGCCTCGTTCTCACCCTCGCTGCCACAGCATGTGTACACACATACATACCTTGCGGACGGTGACACCTAGGTGCAGGTTCTCGATCGGGTCGCGTGTGTGGTAGAACTGCGTCACCATTGCCAAATGGGCATGAAGCGTCACTGCGCCAAATATATCGTTAGGAACCGATACAAACACGTATCTTCTAAAGTCGCGGCGGGAAGATCTCATTTCGTTCTAGCTTCAGGAAGACCGAGTGTGATGGCGGCGGCTGCGGTTGCTCGGCTGCTAAAGCTGCGTCTAGTGGTACTAGTGGCCGCGCTGCTGCTCGTGGTGCTAGCGCGTGTGGTCCACGCGCAGTCGCTACCAACATCGGTCGTTTTCGTGCCCACGGGCATCACAACCGTGCTGTTCGCAGGCCGTTTGACGGAGCAGATCGTGTGCGACGTGCTTGCCGGAACGGCAGTGAGCGTCGAGATGAGAGCGCTGGACGGAAATGGCGCGCTGATTGACGGCGGCGTCGTGGAACCGAATGTCATCGCGTTCGCATCGCCACCGTCGCCCGATAGCGCGACCGTCAAGCAGAGCCAATCATTCACGCTGCGAGGCCTTCGCGACGGGCGCTTCTACCTCACGTACAAGCTCACGGGTACCAACGCGGACAGGTACAAGCTCAACGCGCTGAGCTCCGTCGTGGTGGTGACTGACGAGCAAGGCTGGCAGGGCATCTGGTACCAGCTCGCGTTCAACGGCGCCATCTACCTGTGCGGGCTGGGCTTCTTCGCGTGGAGGCGGCTGCATCGCGTGAGCCTGCCCATCTGGGAGCGCCACGGCATCGGGCTTTTTGAGCGCGCCAACTTCGACGACTTGCCGCCCAAAGTGTTCGAGAAGCGGCACCGCGACATCCGCGCCGATACGCTACGCGGCCGTATGAGAGCGTTCGGGTCGCTGCGGTGCGACGGCCACTACGTGTGCCACAGAAGCGGCATTCCTGCGGCCTTGCTCCTGCGGTTCCACGTGGACGCAGCGCACCTGTGCGCGATCCTGTCGTTCTTCAGTCTTGGGACGCTGTTGCCCGTGGTGAGTTTGCCAACCCACTGTGGATGCGTTAGGGGGGGGGGGTATTCATTGACGTGTTGCACGGACAGAACTACATTTCCGGGAACTCTAAGACAGCCTTGGTCGAGAGCTCGTTTCAGCAAACCACCATTAGCAACGTGCCGCTTCAGAGTAGCTGGTACTGGGTCCACGTCGGCTACTGCTACATTGTTGCCGCGCTGACCATGGGGTTTCTCGTTCGGTACGAATGATCTACCGTACTCTGCTTGTTTCACTAGCTCTTGTTGACTCGTCGACGCTTCCATTCACAGACAGCACGGACTGCTATCGACGCTGCGCCGCCGCACCAAGCGCATCGTCGGCGGCCGCAGCATTCTTATCCAAGCTGGTTTACCTCCCGACATGACGAGCAAGAAGCTGCGAGCTCTGCTGGCTGAGTATTACGAGCCTCGTCGAGTCGAGGACGTCACCGTGGTGTACGATCTGAGCAAACTCCACGACTTGCTGGATAGACGCCAGCAGCTGGCCCAAGAGATTGACCGCATTCGAGGCCTCGACGCCGGCTACGAGCAAGGTATGCTTTCTTGCACTCTGCTCTGGTGCCCCGGATCCCTCCTCGTACCGTCGCCCAGCCAGGTGATCTGGTCGCAGCTCACCTGCCGGCCATGTCGGTACTACTATCGTCATAGGGACTGCTGTTGCTACCGCCGCACACTCGCGCCAGCGGACGACGAGAAGCTCACCTACTCGAACGTCTCGAGCGACCGCGAGATTGTCAACTCGACGCTTGGCAGAGAGTTCGACGCGCTGGACGAAGAGCTCGACTTTTTCCCCGAGGAAGCGATCGACATGTACACCAAACGCGAGTGTCTGGGCGCCGCCTTCGTCGTCTTCGACTCGACGGAAACGCGCAACGATTTCCTACGGCTTGTGCGTGAGCAGAGCTGCATGGGGCGCCTCATGAACCTCGTCCACGACCGAGCGTATCATGTGCGATACGGTCAGCCCCGCCCCACCAGTCCACGCAAGATCTCCACCGCGGCGGCGCTGGACAACTCCACTTCAACGACGACGTCACTGTCACCGTACCTCGACAACCTGGTGCTCGCGAGCGCTCCGGAACCGGACGACGTGCTGTGGAAGAACCTTCGCTACGAGCCGCTCTCGTTCGGGTCGATTGTGTCGTTTCTGGCACGCCAGCTCACGACGACAACGCTGCTGCTGCTCTTCTCGACACCCACGGCCGTGCTCGTGTACTTCAAACTCGACTCGACCAGCCGCGTCTATCGCGATCTGCTCGCGCGCAACTCGGTGCTCGTGTCGCTGATCGCCACGTACTTGCCGTCGCTGCTACTCATCGTCGTCAACTGGTGTCTCTTGACGTTTCTCTACCACGTCGCAATGCTCGAACCAACCATCAGCAAATCGCGCCGCACCAAGAGCTTCCTCATCACCGCATTCATCTACCTTGTTGTCGTAAGTCGGTCGTGTTCATCATTTGCTCTGATCCCACCTTGAAAGAAAATTCCTGTCTCTGATCTGTAGAGCTCAGTGTTTCTCCCGAGCATCGGCTTGACGGCCGCGTACCTGGCGTTCAGCGAGATCGGCGCTAACGGCAAGAGCTACGTCGAGTCGTTTCTCTTCAAAATTTCGGGCACGACATTCTTCATCACGTACATCTGCCAGCGCACGTTCTTGGGCTCCATCGTCGAGCTCACGCGCATGGGCGAGCGCCTCGCGTTCCAGCCCTGGGCGCTCTCCCGCGCGGTGACTGTAGAGGAGCGCCGAGAGGCCCAGAAACCGTGGTTCTACTACTACGGCCATGACTACGCCATGCTCACGAGCGTCTTCTTGGTGATCCTGCTGGGCACCGTGATCTCGCCCGTGATCACGCCCTTCGGTGCGCTCTTCTTCTACGTCAAGTTTTTCACCGTCAAGTACAACTTTCTGTACGTGATGCCCTACACGCCCGGCCGCGGCCACGTCGCGCAGACCACGTACGGGCTGATCGCCGTGAGCCTCGTGGTCTTTGAGGTCGTGATGGCGTTCGTGTTCCTTCAGATTGCTGGCCGCAAGCAGTTTGCCGCGATGGTCGTGCTGCTAGCGTGCACAGCCGGCGTGTACTTTTTCTACGTGGCCGACACCACCACGCGCGCCAAGCACAGCCTCTCCAGTATGCGAGCGTCAAGCGAGTCGCCGCTGCTTCTTCCGTCGCCTCGCCAGTCGATGGCGCCGACCAAGGGGAAGACGATGCTCAAAGGGAAGACGCCGCAGTTCTACTCGCCCGTTGCGACCACGAGCCCGACGACCTCTACCGCTGCGAGTACACCCCCCACATACACGAGACGCACGATCTTCTCACCATCACCTGCGAATTTGGAGCAGGATCTTGGTCTTCTCGAGCGATACACCGACCCGTACAAAGTTGCTCTCTCCATCTTTAAGTTGCTAGGCGTCCATGAAAAGTTCCACACGATGTCGTCCACACGGACGCAGCTCAAGTACGCGTTCCACCGGCTCAAGCGCAACGCACGAGAGGACTCCAGTCCCCCCGCGGCTCGGGCGAAGCGAGTCGTCTCCGCTGTGCTGGAAGCCGGGGGTGGGGACGGCGATTCCCTCGACGGACGCAACCAAATCGAAGCCGTGTAGCGAGAAACTGAAATGATTTAAATAAAAGAGAGACCTAGGCGTCTCCGTCCCCGTTCAATACCTACCAAGGGTGCGCGGCAGTGTTTCTAGGGCCACATATTGCGAATGATAGAGGCCGCGCCGTTGACAATAAGGCAACTGACGAGGCTCGCCGGGAGCATGAGGAAAAAGGAATGGAACCACTACGCGCACGCACGCGACCAGAGCCACCATTAATGAAACTACGTACGCGACATAAATACTGAGCACGAGCAAAGAGCTCACATGTTCCTGACGCAGGATCTGCTCGAGTTGAGGCAGCGTGTAGCCGAAGAGCGACTTCGGAGCTTCGTCTATCGCTACATAAAACAGGCATGATGAGTTTCAATACGCTCTGTCTCCTTGACCCCACTCCTTAGTGGGTGGCATACCGGCAATGGCGTCCAATTTGCAGAGCGGACAGCGGCCGCTTCGTTTCTCAAGCCATGGATCAATGCACTCGGCGTGGAAAAAGTGCTGACACGGCAGCACTTTGACCCGCTCGCCCGTCGCGAAGTCGTCCAGACAGATCGAACACGACTCGGCTTCACTGGACGTGGCCACGTCAGCGCTAGCATCGGAGCGGGTGAAATCGTCCAGCGCTGCCAGCGGATCATCTTCGTGTTCGTCGAGTACAATGCGGTCGAGCACGTCGACCTCGCGCATCGATTGCTCGAGTAGTTCGCGCTGGAGAAGCGGGCGATAGGAGAGTAGCGGCAGCTTCTTGGTGACGCGAGTACGCCACGTTTTACCCACCAAATTGAACAGGAACGACGACACGATGCTGAGACCACTGGAGGTGATCGCACAAAACGATGGTCAAAAAGCACCTCAAGACGGACGAGAGAGGGAGAGTGAGAGCGGTCGAGGCTGTACCTTGATAGTGCACAAACCGCGGAGACGAGGAAGATGTAGGCCACCGCGCGCTTCACGATCTTGAACTTGGTTCTGTCCTGTGGAACTGTACCCGATACTGTCAGTTGTCAGAGGGGCACGACCTTGATAGAGCTGATGCGACTCACGTTCACCGAACTCGCTGAGCGTGACGAGCACGGGTTTCCAGGGCATCGCCTTGTGGATGAGCCGCATCAGCTTCTCGCCGTCATCGTACGAGACGAAAACGCCAGGAATGACCAGTCGCGTCGCGTTCTCGTCTTTTTGCATGATGATGTGGAACGGCGCTCTACAGAAGCAGACGCCCGGTCAGTTCCTTCACCACGTTGCTCCGCCCGTTGCTCGGGGCGACTCACTCTTCACGTCTCGCACTGTCCATAACGACCACGCCGACGGCGCCTGCTTGCTGCGCGTGCCACACTTTCTTGACGAAGTTGCAGCCGCCGCGTTGCACGAACGCCACGCGGCCAGCCAGCTCGGCGACCGGCGTCTCCAGCGGCTCGCATGCGTGGAACGGCGCAACGGGAATGATCTCCATCGCAACCAGGGGCGACTCCACCAAAGCGTCTCTGTCTGAGAACTCGCCCGACACGTGGGTCATCAGTACGCAGCACGGGCTGGAGAGAACAAACCAGATCAGCGCGCGGAGCTCCTGGCTCCCCGAGTCCATATCTTCGTCTCCACGTACCGCTCGACGATCAGCGCGCGCGCGCCATAGAGTGTGAGCGACAGCGCGACGACCAGCAGTACCAAACGCGTCGCGTGCCTCCCACGGACCGCGCAGAATCCCCTCATCGCTCGCCGCCGTGTTTGTCGTGAGGTCGAGATGATGTCGAATTATGGTGAGGCTGACCCATGAGGCTGCGTAATCTGGAGGTTGCCCGAAGGTCACCGAGGAGCGTAACCGTCTGGTTCGGGTACAGGTACGGGTATGGGTACGGATACGCGTCTACTGGTAACTCACTTCAACGTCTCCTCGACTAGCGGTCCTCGTGGCTATCAATGGATTCGCTGCAGACAGAGGAGCGCACCGCGCACCACGTGCGCCGACTTCACACGAGTATCCGCGACCTGCAGAACGGTTCCTGCTGCTGCAGAGAGTGTCTTTTTGTTTTGCGCCGGTGCTCACCTGGGTTGATCTCTGTGCGTGGACAGCGCTGGGCGCGGCCAGCCGAGTCCGCGAGCCGCCGCCGCGACCGGCGCGCAACTCTATTGTGCCTGACACATCGGCGTCCGAGGACCCGCAGAGCCGAATCAAAGCCAGCAACGAGCGCGGCGCCGTCCAGCAGATCGAGGTCCTGTTCGTCTGTGCGCGTGGCTCTGGTGGGGCTGGGGATTTTGCCCATCTGACTCGTATTCTCTAGCGGATCCACGAGGTCGGCGCCGTCGTGCTTGGCCTCGAGGGAGTAGGCGCACTCGTCGCTGACGCGCTGTGCCGATAGTACGTACTTTTGAATGCGAAATTCGATTTGCAGCCATGCTGGAGGATGGAGAACGACGACTGTTGCTGTTCAGTGGTGTGAAGCGGCTCGTGGTGGGCGACACGTTGGAGATCGGTCGACGTGACCTCGACTACTCGACGTTCTACGCGCAAGACATCGGTACCACGCGAGAGAGCCGCGTCGCCAACGCGTCCCGGACGCTGGATCCAGAGATTGATGTGTTCAGCCTTGGCGTGGCGCTCGCCAACACGACTGCTGTCGTCCAGTCTCTGCGCGGCATGCTCATTGCAGAGGACGAGGCTGACGACGAAGACGATCGTCCAGCAAGCCGAGACAGCGGCTATGCATGTAGCGACGACGAAGCCAAAATCAGCGGCGACGCGTCTAAACCGAGCGATGGGGCGCGTCACTTTTACGGCGAGTTGTTCGACATCAATGACGGGCCCGACGACGGGAGCGAGCTCTGCTTCTCCGTCGTGTTCGTTTGCGGACACTTTCCGGAACTGGCCATGGCGCTGAATGAGCTGTGCTGTGAGTTTGGGGTGCAGCTCGTCTACGTGGATAGTGGCACAAACGGCATCTCGGGCGACACTTTGTCGGTTGTGCCGGGCCACTCGGCGTGCTTGCAGTGCCTGGAGAAGCGCAAAGTGCTGAAGCTCAACCCCAAGCTGTCGACGGACGATAAGACAGCTGACTACGCCGCGAGTCTTCCCACGACCCAATGCGTGCTCGCGGGCATCGCCGTCCAGCACGCGTTCGCGTCCGTATTTCTCCAAGTTAGCTGAACTAGCGACAGGACCAAACTGACTATTGCTTCTCACAGATATCTTCTGGATGCTGGACCGATCTGCTCCCGCGTGGAATACGACGGGTTTCTAGAAGAGATCGACCGTAGCGGCTTTATCGCTCCTGTTCACCAGTGCTCTAGTGCTTACTGTCGCCAGCAGCAACAGCAGCATCTGGAGTAGTGGCAACTGCTGCTCCCGCAAGCACAACTTTGCAGAATCCATGACCAATATGCCCACGAGGTGCTTACAACCGTCAAACTGTCTTATTTAAGGTCGAGTAATCTTATCACTGGGAACGCCCACATGAGCCGCAGTCACTCAGCGTCTGAGACTGCTCCTCATGTGCCGGTGCGGCCTTGAGTTCTATGGTGTTTGACATCGTCGTTTCCGAGCCAACGGTCGCGCCGGCCACTCCGCTGTGGAGACCGCGCGCGAGCGTCGTTGCGTGGATGTGCAGCATCAGCGTTCTCAACGCCTCGCCCACTTTCTGTCCCTCCCACTTGAACGCCACGGCGTTGTGTTTGGCAGTGGTGCGCGCGAAGAGCAGACCGTGCTCCTCGCAGAAGGCGCGAACGTCGCGCTCTTGGACGAGGTTCTTGCCACGCTCACGCACACCGCTGTCGGCCGCCTCGGGCAGCTGGTCGATCTTGTTCTCAATCACCATGATGGACTTGAGCGAGTCGCCCGCGGTCTCCTTGAGTGTCTTGAGCCATTCGCCGAGCCTCTCGAAGGAGTCCGGTTCAGCCACGTCGTACACGAGCAGTGCGCCGTCTGCGCGACGGTAGTGCGACCGTGTGATCGCTCGGTAACGCTCCTGGCCGGCCGTGTCCCAAATGCGCGCCTTGAGTTTCTGAAACGTGGCAATAGGCGGTGGATGAGTTTCTCACCTTTCCAGGGAAGGATGATTCAGTCAAAGAGCGTACATTGCGGGTCGACATGTCAGGGTCCGGGACCTCGAAGCTACCGAACTCGGCCTCCAGTGTTGTGGCTCGGCGTTCGATGTACGCCTGGTCACCGTGAGTGCCCACTGCGAGCACGCTACTCTTGCCTACTCCAGTCGTCCCCAATAAGATGATCTTGTACACATGGCCATTTTTCGCGGGCGAGGTCGGCTCCGCGGCCGCAACGATGGCGGCCGCAGCTTTGCTCTCGCGGACGAGAACGGGCGCGTGGTCCGAGTCGACCTGAAGCGAATCACGCAGCTCGTGCGGCGTGACGACGCCGGCCTCGACGTCGACGAACCGAAGCGTCACGGGCCGTAACGCCGTTTGCAGGCTGCCAATGACCTGTTCGCAGGGCATGTTGAGCAAATGGAGCTCGTTGATGTGGGTCAGATACAGCCCCGCGCGCAAGTTCCTGTCGAGCGTACCAGTCAACGTGTTCGTAAGAAACGCTCACCCTCGAACAACGCAAAACTACACCAAACACACATGTGCTCTTGGTCGGGCTTGAGCGAGCTGTTGTACTGCTGCGCGGGACCGGCGCCATTCGGGCTCTGGCAGTGGTAGTCAGCGCAGATGAGCGGGAGGCAAGTGCGGAAGCGAGCGAGCGACGCACCTTGTTTAGCTCCAGAACGCGGATCGTGTAGACACCGTTGCCCGTGTCGGGGAACTGTGCCGGATGGAAGCGCAGACCGAACTTTTCGGACTGGAACTGCACGCGGAACGCAATCTTCCACGGCAGATCTATCACACAGCGCATAGACCGGGTGAGGCAGCCTCGTGTCAGCCAGCGATCGGGTGGCTGCTGTGGGGGTGCATGCGCACGTACACTGGTCGTCGATGTTTGGTGCGACGGTCCCGTGGAGCGATCCGCGCGGCGAGCGCAGCACTGGCGCTACACCGTGGCCATCCGCCATTGCCACTGAGAGGGGTTTCTTTCTTCAGGCATCGTGTCTCTTCAAGATCGTCCTACGTGGTCCACACGACCGGTGTGAACGGCGTTTTCCCATAAACCGCCGCGCCACACTCTAACCTTGAGCACCATGGCGGACGATGCTGGAAATGCAGTTGGGCAGATGTCGCCCGAGGAAGCAGAAGCGCTGCTCGATGCGCAGGCGCAGGCCGTGATGGAAGGGCTCTCGCGGCTCGAGCGCACGGTCGACCACACGGGCTACGCGTTCACGGCGCTCGACGCCGCCGGCCGCGCGCTCGTGTCCATCGATGCACTGCGCGGCTACCCACACCTCCAGTTTGTGAACGTCGCGCAGAATCATCTGCGCGAGGTGTCCGTGCTGAGCGAGCTGCCGCATTTGGTCGGCGTCAACCTCTCGCAGAACGCGCTCGCGGCGCCGCCGGCCTTTGCGAACGCGTACTTGCAGTCGCTCGACGTGTCGCAGAACCAACTCACCACACTCCAGGGGCTCACGAGCGCCAGTCTCACCTCGCTACGCATCAATGGTGCAGCTGAAGCGATGCTGATGTGACCACACGTGGGTGAGGAATGAACTAATTGCCTTCATATGTGCGAATAGACAATTACCTTGAGAGTCTATCAGGTCTCAGTGGACTGCCTTCGCTACGGATTCTGGAGGTCGCACGGAACACCATCACGGATCTCGCGGCGCTGAGCGCCGTCACGTCGTGTCTTCTGGAGCTGTTGGACCTCGTGCGTCATGCTGTTAAAATGCTCTCGTAGATCGCTTTGTGTTAACAAATCTGCCCATGTTGTGCGGTCAGAGCGAGAACAAGCTGTTGTCACTCGCGGGGATCGAAGCGCTTCCATCGCTGAACTCGCTGCTGCTGCGTCAGAACAACGTGAGTGTCTTGCCATCTCGTGGCGTCGGATTGTTTCTGTTCTGCTGACGCGTTATGGTTTGTACGGTAGCTCGACTCGATGGAGTCGATCGACAAGCTCGTGGCACTGGATCAGCTTAGTGAGCTCGATCTCTCACTCAACCCGCTAGTTGACAGCGACGACTACCGACTCAACATGATCATCTTGCTCCCGAAACTCAAGAAACTCGACGGCGAGCTCATCAGCGACGACGAGCGCCTCGCCGCAGTGGATCTCAAGCAGCAGCGAATCGCGGATGCAGCCGCTGCCGCTGCCGCAGCTGCCGAGAAAGACGCATGACGATACCAATCAAAAACACGCGGGTTAATGGAAGGAGTCTTAGTATGAAAGAAAGTGATAGCACTACTATCGAACACTTTCAGACCCTATATTGGCCCTTGGAATTCGTCCTAATCTTCGGCTGACGCATTACTGCCCAGCCTCTTGCTTGGGGTTGAGCTTGATCATGTCGTCAATTCGCAGAATCGTGATGGCGGCCTCGGTCGCGAAACGCAGACTCTTGATCTTGCTGATAGCCGGCTCAACGACGCCCGCAGCGAGGTTGTCACGCACGGAACCTTCCAACAGGTCGAGACCCGAGAATCGCAACTCCCGCTTGGTCGCATCGCTCTGAGATGTATTGTGGTACGCGCGCAGGCGCGCCACGAGCTCGGACGCGTCCTTTGCAGCGTTCACCGACAGTGTCTTCGGGATCACGAGCAGCGCGTCAGCGAACTCGGCGATAGCGAGCTGCTCGCGCGAGCCTAGTGTTGTGGCAAAGTTCTCGAGGTAGATTGACAGCGCCGTCTCCACAGCGCCGCCGCCGGCGACCAGCTGGTTGCTTTCGAGCATGCGCTTGACAGCCATGAACGAATCGTGCATAGATCGGTCCATCTCGTCCAACAAGTTCTCGTTGGCACCGCGCAGCACGACGGTAGTAGCCTGGCGGGTCTTGCAGCCCTTGATGTAGATGAGTTCACCGTCGCCCACGCGCTGTTCCGTGACCTCAGCGGCCTCGCCCAGCGTGGCGGGATCGAACGACTCTTCCCCGTCCATGTCCGCGAGCGTGAGCACGACCTGGCCGCCTGTCGCCTTGGCGATGCGGCGCAAGTCCTCCTTCTTGACGCGACGGACACCCATGCAGCCCGACTCGACAAAGTACTTGAGACACAGATCGTCGATGCCCTTAGTCGTGAGAATCACGTTAGCGCCCGCGTCGATAATCTTTTGGATCTTCTCCTTGGTGATGTCGATCTCGCGCTGGCGAATCTGGTCGAGCTCCTTCGGGTCCGTGACGACGATCGACACGCCCATGGGCGTCTTGTGTCGCTGCAGATCAAAGTCCAGCAGTGCGATCTTGGCGTCTTTGACGTACGTGGGCATCTGCTGCGACGCCTTGGTACAGTTGAGTGCAAAGCCGTCGACCAGCTGCGTCTCAAGCATGCTCTTACCGTGCGACTTGAGCACGTTAATTGCGCTCACTGGGTAGCGAGCCTTGCTTTTACCCTTGGCGCCTTCCTCGACGATTTTAACCGAAGTCACGGCGTCAACAACGAGGTTGGCGAAAAAGTCTGACTCCGGGCCAAGGATCTTGCTCGACATGCTGGTCTTGGCGGCGCTGACGAGCGACGCGCGGCCCAGCGAGTCCACGGGCACGCTCAGATTCTCCTTGATGTACTTGACGGCCTCGCGCATGGCGAGGCGGTAGCCGGCGATGATCGACGTAGGGTGGATCTTGTTCTTCACGAGCTCGTTGGCGCGCTTGAGCAGCTCCGCGGCGATGATGACGACCGAGGTCGTGCCGTCACCGACCTCCTGGTCCTGCAGGCCGGCCAGTTCAACCAGCACTTTGCCCGCCGGGTGCTCCACCTCAAGCTGCTTGAGAATCGTGGCGCCGTCGTTGGTGATGGTCACGTCACCAATGTCGTCCACGAGCATCTTGTCGAGCCCCACGGGGCCGAGCGAGCTCTTGACGATGTTGGCGATGGCCACGGCCGCCGTCACGTTCTGCTCGCGCACGTCCTTGCCCGTCGTGCGCGTGCCGTCCACTACCAAGTCCGCGGTCTCCATGCTGCTTCTCAGTAGCACTGTGCTGTGTGTTGTGTTGTGGGTCGGCGCTTTATGGAAAATCGTGTGGTGAGGTGTCCCCCATGAAGAAATCTTGCCTTTTTAACAGCCAATCCTTGAAGCGTATTATAAGAATATTACTTCCGATTGGTGGAAAGAAATAGATACAACTTCCACGACGAAATTTAAACCAATCATATTGGTATGTTGTTCGCCCCAGGTCGACCCACCGGTTTTATCGGCAAGGACAAACTCTGGCACATGGCGTCAAATCCCTCGCCTGAGTGCCCGATGATGTTTCCTCCTCCCCACCTACATTTTCAAACTCACAGTGACATTGCTCTTCCTTTTGGCGCGCTACCGTCACCCACCCAACGAATATGGCCGACGCCTCTGGAACGCCGACCGCTTCGTCTGCGCCGCTGCGTGCGGCCGAGAGCGACACTATCGCACAGGCGTTGCGAGCGTTTTGCGGTGGAGACGTCGGCGATGCGGTGGACGCCGCGCCGCTCGCACTCGCGCTCGAGACGCGCCGCCACCAACAGCGCCGCGCCAACACCAAGAAGAAAACCATGAGCGCCGACGCCGACGCGGCCGTCGCATCCATGGACGAGCAGATCCGTGCGCTGCCATGCAAGCTGATCCACGCGTTCTGCGACGCGGCGCTCGCATTTGCGGAGCACCACCTGCGCGAGGACGCGCGGCCGCTGGACGAGGACGAACTGCTCGTGCTCAACACCAGCGCGTGGTTCGCGACGATCCTGGTCACGGACGAGAAAGAGCTCACGACCATCAACGAAGGCCGCGTCATCGCGCTCGCTCAGCAGCTCCACGACCGCCTGCTACGGCTACGCGGCGACCAGGTAGGAGTGGAAGCCGCGCAGGATGCCATCTCGTCGCTATGCGAAGCCGTGTGGACCACGCGCTACACGAGCGAGTGCAAGACCGTGATCACGCAGATGCTGCCATACTTGATCGTGCGCTCGTATGAGTCGCAAGCCACTGACGCGTTCCATGCCAAACGCCACCCGATCCGGCGGCTCTTTGCCGTGCGGGACGCGCTCCTCGAGCTCGACTTCCAGGATGATAGCAGCGGGTACGTTGGCAGTCTCGTGCAGCGGTGTTTCAACACTACTAGACTTGTAGGTGGCTGTGTGCTCACATGTCTCTGTGTGTTGTAGACTTCTTCGCGATATCCTCCTGCGCTGTTACATTCAACCCTACTTCTTCCGGTCGCCTGATGCCGTCGCGTTCCTCGGCTTCCTCTTCGAACTCCACGTGCCGTTCATCTCCGACATCAACGCCACGATCCGCAACCAGATTCCGAGCCAACGAAAATCAATTCTGAAAAAGTTTGGTGCCATCTACTTCAAGGCGTGGGTCGGCAACGCCAAGATGAACAAAGAGGACAGCGACCTCATCCGCGCGCGCACCGAAGAAGAGTGCATTCAGCGCTACGTGCACGATGCCGTCCATGCGAGCAGTATCTCTCTGTTTACGGCTGTGCGACACGTTCTCCAAATCTTCTTCGAGAACAAGCGCCACGCCGGCGTGGATGAGATGCTGTACCGGATCACGAGCCCCATCTTGTGGCGCGGCGTCAAGGCAGCCAATGACTCTGTGAGGCGCCAAGCTGCAGTTCTGCTCTTCGACAACTTCCCGTTGCGTGACCCGCACTTCAACAACGAGATGCTCGATCGCGCGCTCCAGAAACAGTTTGACGTCTTCGAAGACCTGCTTGGAGATACACATCCAGCCGTGCGCATCGCTGCGATCCAGGGCGTATCCAAAGTGCTCTCGGTGTACTGGGAGCTTCTGCCAGCCGAGACGATTCGCTGTTTTATTTCGAAATTGGTTGTCGATCTCGTCAACGATGCGTCATCTAGCGCAGTCCGCGCTGCAGTCTTCGAAGGTGTCCAATTTGTTCTCGACAACCACAACTCTCACGCAATTCTTAAGCCGCTGCTCCCAATGGTAAGCAACCCAACAGTAGATTTTCTCTGCATCTTTGAAAGACTGTTGCACTAAGTGTATGTGGCCTTTGCTAGCTCGCCCCGTTGATCAACGATCGCAACGAACGTGTGCGGGCAGAGTTTGCAGCTCTGCTTGTGCGTATCAAAAGTATCCGAAATATGCATTTTTATGATGTGGTTCCAGTGGACGACCTACTCGACCGACTCGTTCGAGATCGTGATAGCGCAGCTGTGCGGAAGCAGCTCGTATTGCTGTTTCTCAACTCGTACTTCCCACAAAGCGTGGGTGGATCTTCCCAAGTTGCTCGCTGCTTGGCTCTGGTGAAGAAGAATCCCGAAGGTGCGATGGTTTTCTATGGGAATGTTGCCGAGCTCGCCTCTGTTGGCTCAGTGTGCAAGCTAGCGGCTCTTCTGTGCCGCTGCTCGCTCAACTTTGTATCCAAGCGCCTCAACGACCCACACGATGTGGACGAGCAGGAGGAAGAAGATGAGGAGGGATTTAGTGTGGTCGGTCGAATCGTTGTGCTCGAGATCATGGCTTGCCTGCTCAAGAGTGTGTCCGTGAAAGTACTCAATGACGAGCGCTTCGTCGAGTGCAAGGCTTTTCTTGGGCAGCAACTCACGTCCGAGTCACTCGAGGCGCTTCTGGTTGCGTACAGCGAAGACAGGCCGTTCGACCAGGAAGCTCTCAGCGCCATTTGGCAAAGCATCGGCTATCTCGGCGAGCTCTCGGAGGGACCCCTTCTCGAGCGCCTCGTAGGTCGTTTGATGGACATGAACGCGACCTCGAGCAAGAAGCTTCTCGACTCAATGGTCGACTGCCTGACCAAGTGGCACCAGCTTCCATTCCTCGTCTCCAAAATCGAAGAAGTCCTTGTCCAGTGGAAAGTGGACGAGTATCGAGACCCGAGTGGGGCGGTGAAGGCAAAATCCACGAAGAAAATCAAGGGCGAGTTGGCTTCGGCCTATCGGCTGCACCCGACCGTCGCTCTCAGCGCCGCCGAATACATCGTTCAGTCCAAGACCGCACCATGCCCGAAGCATCTCATGGACCGACTCGTGTCGGTGATGAGCTCGTGCGTGGCGCCATTGCTTTCACAAGAGGTCGACGAGGTCAAGGCTCAGTGCACCATGAACTCTTTTGGCGTCCTGCGGCTACTTGAAGTATACGCCAAGTTGCTGGTGCTTGCAGAATCTGCCAGTGTGAGCCAACAGACGTCTGCGTTGCTCGAGTCTTCGGTCGCGAAGAGCCAGTCGAATGCTAGCAAAGAGGCGTTACGGGCGATCCAGCCGTCGGCATTCTTCTCTCCTCCGCTAGGACTGATCGACCTACTCGACTGGATCACTACGATGCTGCTCGAGCTCCGCAACGACCTCGTCGCTGGCATCCAGTCCCAGGGTGGTGGGAAGAAGCGCCGACGAGGCGCCAAAGTGGAAGATGGTCAGGTCGCCGGTTCATCGTCGGTTGACAGTGAGCTCGTCTGCCGCTGGCGCAATCTGTACTCTCTGGTGGCTTTGCTGTCCACGGAGTGCTTGGCATTCACGCTCCAGCGCGAGGGCGATTTCGACTCGATGGAAACGTTTGTCGACCGCGTCGTGGCGGCCTTCGCGAGACCGGCGGAGAACATGGAGATCATGGATCGAGCGGTCGTGCTTCACAGTTGCCATTTGCTCTCACTGCTGGAAAAGGAGAAGACCAAGATCAAGACTAAGGCTATGGCGGCGGCGTCTGCGGCGTTTGCCTTGTGGATATCCAAGCTGCAACGAGCGCTACAGATTGTCTATGAGAAGCACGAAGACAAATGCGCCGACCTGCTCTCTCCAGTCCTGTCGTTGCTCAATATTGCGACCAAGGATGAGGACGAGACGAAGGACAACGACGAGATCAGCGAGAAAGAAAACGTGTTCACAACGGCGGGCGATTCGGGTTGTGAAGAGTGATACTACGACTAAGGCCAAGGTTTGAAATGGTCTCAACCAATAAATAGTTTGTATTTCTAAGGTACAGAGGTGGTTGGTTAATGATCACCTAGTGGGTGGCGCCGGTTGAAGAGGCCGCGCGGGCTTTCTTCCGACGGAAAACCCCATCCAGAATGCCTCGAAGGGCACACTTCTTCCTGCACTTGAGCGAACGCCGCTGCGGGCGGGGTCGGCCGAACGAGTCTCCGATCAAGCTTAGCTTGGGGGTCAACGCGATGACCGACGACAGTTGCTCTTTCAGAACCGCCGGCGACTTTCGTGTCGAGATCGACGGCACGTACATACACGACGGCTTGGTTGTCGTGTCGATCGGTGGCGGCCGCCGAATGACAAAGAGATTGGCCACTCCGTAGCTACGAGCTGGTGTCGCCGTGGGGGCGGCTTCCCTGTGCTCGTCGTCTGCCGGGTTCAATTCCTCCTCCTCAATCACCTCCTCCTCTTCTTCCTCCGTCAAACTCTCTTCCTCGTTCATAAAGTCAACATCAACAGCCGAAAACTCGTCGAAGCACTCGTGCTCGAGCAGCTCGGCCGCGGTCGCACGCATTGAAGGATCCACCGCGAGCATCCGGCGCAGCATGTCGACGATATCTTCGTAGCCGTCCATGTCAAATTCACATCGCTCGAGCACGTACTCGACGCCCAGGTTGCTCAACAGCATAAAGTTGGCGTCGGTCTCGAGCGCATGCTGGAACGGGTACTGGCCGGTGAGAAGCGTGAGGAAGATCACGCCGAGCGACCAGATGTCGGACTCGAACGGGTTGTAGTAGTTGGCGCCCTCGTCGGGCACGTGGCACGCCTCCGGGGCCATGTACTGAACCTTGCCGATCCCGGTGGCGCGGTGGCTGGTGGCGGCCGTGGCCATGCCAAAGTCGCTCAGCTTGCAGCTGTCAAAGTCGTCCACCAGCACGTTCTCGAGTGAGAGGTCGCGGTGCGCGATACCGTTCGCGTGGAGGAAAGCAACGCCCTGGACGATCTGGTGAAAATACCGCAGCGCATCCTCGACCGGCAGCAGCGAGCCGCGCGCGTTCACGACCTCGAGCAGCTCGCCGCGGCCGCAGAACTCAGTGACGATCGACACACTCTGCTCGTCGACGAAGCAGTCGCGCATGGCAACCACGTAGCGGTGGCCGCCGAGCTTGCGCAGCTTGAGGTTGGTCTGGACCTCGGCGAACACGTCCTCCTCGATGGGGTCGTTGGTGTCCTTCGTACGGCGGCGCGAGGCACTGGCCATGTCCATGCGCTTGAGCGCCACCAGGTCGCCCGTTGCGCGGTGCCGCAGCTTGTGCACGTCGCCGTAGAGCGCGACGGCGAGCACGCCCAGCGACTCATAGTCTATCAGGGGCATTCTGTCCGTTGGTGCACGTGAATGGGGGGAGAAATCTGAAAATGAATTGATGCGGTCGTGTCCAGGCCCGGGAGATCCGGAAGTTGGACCGCTAGCAGCAGACAGTGCAGTCGACAGGCTTCCATAAAACGGGAATCCGGATGGCGAGCAGAGTTTTTTTTTGTCGCTGACGACCCAACGCCAGACTGGAGATCCGCGGAGTGGACAATCGACAGTGAACCACAGTATGATTGGCACTTACTACACTGGCGGTGCCATCGCAGCTGTGTCATTCACACAGCTGCGATTACAGCGGACAAGAGTCTAGGACCTTGAACATGTTGCGTGTTCCCGCCCCACGCATTTGTTTCCACAGTCGACCGTAGGGGTAGGGTTCATGCGGGAAATTGGAAGGGAAGTGACAGGGAAACTGGTCCAAATCTATGAGAAGTTCTCATTGAGAACCCTCGGAAACCTGAGGTTCCCAGTGCGAACTTCCCACGCAAGAGAGACTCTCGGTCCCACTCTCTGAGAGTGGACGTGCAGACTGCACTGTAGTGCACACAGGTTTCGAAAAAGTATCTTTCGCCGAATGAGGCCCCAATAGTTTCGAGGCTTCATTCAAAGAGAGTCACTGGCACAGCGAACTGACCAATAGAACCACGACACAAGAAACAAAAAATAGAACCTCCAACAATGTGGCGACACAGATGAATTGTTGATTCAAATGTCCACACAGCCAAGAGAGAAACTTAGCAAACACGGGCTGCCATGGAAGAGCCACTTCGTAAACCGTGATCACATCAAAACAGGTGATTTGAATCGGGTCAGTGCGTTTTGAAAGGAAGTTCTTTGACAGGAAATCGAGGAATTGTGTAAATAGTGAGGGACAAATCGGTTCAGCAGCTCTCATTATGGATACGCCACGCGTGGCACAGTATTGGATTGATGATCATCCATCCATAGATATTAGTGTCAATATTCAGCCACCGCTGCAGTAGGGCACATGCGCGTCGGCTCTCGCCATGGGATTTCTAGACGGGAGGGGGGGGGGGG